>JALPQD010000010.1:13041724-13269224 GCA_023101885.1 Typhlomys cinereus
TGCTCATCCTTCAGATATTAATGCTACCCACATGAGTCGATAGATTTCACATTAATATTGCTATTGTTAACTATGTCAGTATCACTTAAGTCCTTGTACGTAATGTAATTTTTTTTTGTAATGCGAATTAACACCAGGCATGGATACAGGGATCCACACAAAAGGCCTTCTGGAATATTCTCTCGAAATCAGTCTTGAGGAGCACAGCAGCCTGTTCTGCAGTGGATGTGCCTGTGATGTGGAAAGTAGTTTTTGCAGCGACTCCGGCAAATGGCTCCTAGCTCTTTGGAAATGATATTCCATCAAGGTTTTGGGTTATTGCCAAATTCTATTCCCATTCTAAGATAGAGTGACACCCGAGGGAGGAGGTTCGGAATTCTAGAGTATGAGATTACTAAGCTGAAGGCAAAGATTTTGCTCTTTTAATTAAGAAATAAGCTATCCCTCTATGCCGTTTTAGGTAACTGGCACCCAGGGGCAGTGTTCAGAACACTTCTGATGGGGCCCCTCTCACCCACTCCTTCACCCACCCAAGCCTCTTAAAGGCACAGGCTTGGTTTCAGGGTTCACGGCACTCAGCTTGGCTCAGAACAAGAACTCACAGACAAGCGTCTTTAAATTTTCTTTCCCATGTGAAGCTTGCTGCTATTTTTAGGATAAAGGAATATAATATACGAGGCAGAAACAATAATCCCCAAAGAGCACCCTGCTAAACAAAAGTTACAAAACACCAGTCAATCCAATTAGAAGAAAGAAACTTACTCTACCTAAGAAACCAAATAGACTTAACAGCCCCCAAATTAGGAGGGCCAAATCTTTGAAGCTTATTTAACATGAATTTAAGCAATTCGTTTAGCAGCTGTGATTTTTACCCCAGTAGGAAGGTTATATGTTTTCAAGGTTAAGTTCACAGGTGGCTTTGTGCATTCTTGAAAAATAGGACGTAAAGTCAAGACATGATGAAATGAATTGCATTTAAGGATTCCAAGCAACAAATGAACAAAACAACGTAGCAGTGGAATAGGAGACCTACTGACCAGCTACTCTCCAGTCTGGTCCCTCTGTGATGAATCCATTTGATTCCTTAGCCTCGTTTCTCTGTGGTGACCCCATCTAACCCTCCGGTCTGTCTCCCTGTGGAAATTCCACCTGACTCTTTAGCCTGGTCTCTTTGTGGTGAGCCCATCTGACCCTCTAACCCGTTTCTCTGTGGAAATTCCATCTGACCCCCAAGTCCAATCTCTCTGTGTTAACTCCACCTGACTTCTCCATCCACTGCTCAGGACGCCACTCGGAAGCCACTCAGCCATCTTCCAGAACGTCACCACACTCATTTACCGGAGACACATGTCCGCCTACGGCCATCCCAAACTGGCATAGCTATAAACTATGGACCTTGGGTGGCAGAAGGTAGAGAAAAAGGAAGAGGAAAGGAAGGATTATCAAGATGTGCACTCATGACGAGCTGCCCATATCACCACTGAAAATATTTGACATGACTTCAAAACAATTATAAAACCAAATGGTAATGTGGGCAGAACTAGGAATGTAACAAGAACAGCAACACAAGCCACACTGGCTCAGATATCGCAGGACCAACGTGCAGGTGTCAGCATTATGTGAAGACCTTCTGCCTTTGCACTATGGAAGGCAGAAAGGCAGCCAACCCCAGGCTGAGTGAAGCTTTGTTTCTGGAAGACGGGTCTCCTGTAGCCAAGGCTGGATTTCAGCCCTTCATATGTAGCAGAGGATGACCTTGAACTTCTGATCTTTCTGCCTCTACCTAGTTTATGTGCTACTGGGAATCAAAGCCCAGGCATGGTAGGCAAGTCGTCTACTAAATGAGCTACAAGCCCACACTACAAGCTGCTTTAGGAGGGTATCATTTTATCTATAAGGCATAGATAATGATCTCTTAATATTATAAATTTATTACTTCTTAAAAGCCCCAACCTCTTAATATTATCACCTTGGCAACACTTGAATTTTAGAGGCTGCACATGAAAGCCACAAGGAAGAAAAAAAAACCAACCAAGCAAAACCTAGTGTAGGTTCCAAGGCTAGTCGGGTCAAGTGAGGTTCATACCTCCAAAATGCGGGCCAATGGGCTAAAGCACTATGCCTAGTTCTCTAATCATGTAATTCAGCATCTGCATCCCTCTTATTTCAGGGGGAAAAAAACCTAAATATGGAAATAAATGGTCACAACTGACATGAAAGGGTGGTAAGTCAGGATAAATGTAATTTTTCTATATAAATTGCCCCAAGCGAAAAACAAGATGCAGAGTCCAAGCCAGTCACAAAGAAGGTAAGTAAGAAGGACCCAGTCACAGAGAAGGTCGCAAGAAGAAATAAACCTGAATGGTGGAAAATTGAAACAGGCTTAAAGTACTCAGAGACAGCAGCAACCAGTCACAAAGCCACAAGCTCCCTTTTTCCTCAACAATATGACACAGGTTAAAAGCAAAAAAGTATCTTGCATAAGAGAGTGGGCTGGGGGCTGGAGAGGTGGTTCAGGGGTGAAGCCTCTGCTTTGCAGGCGGAAGGTCCTGAGTTCGGATCCTAGACCCCACGTATAGACGTCGGCCAGAAGCAGGAGCGGCTTGAGTTTCTGGTCCTGGTAGGCAGAGCCTGTGAATCCCGGGGCAGAGTAAAGAAGGAGGGGGTGGAGGCGTCCATGGTGGTTCCCGAATTCGCCCGTGGTTCTACACACACATACACACATACGCACACACAATTGAATAAATCATAATAACAAAAGAGAGTGGGGCTGAAATGCTCAGATATCACTAGTGGCAAATAGACATCGCCACTTTTCCGTGTACGTGAGTGGCATAAACTCATCTTAAGTAAAATGTATACAATAAGTGGGAAGGCCTTACTGGTAGAGGGTCTTCAGACAGGGTTGTTTATTACAGTGAGGACAGCAGCAATTGGTGAGGATTGCTGCAGGTACAGGCGTACCAATAATAAACGCCATTGAAAACCCTGAACTAAATCCTAGCAGTGATGAAAGATAAGGCGTTACAGGATGCTGCTAAGGAGCGCGGCTACAAGATCTCTGGGGGTAAGATATGTGCAAGCATTAAACATTCATGTCTCCTGTAACACACACACACACAACAACACACGCTTACACTCTATAATGCCATACAGGATACACACCCAAAGGTAAGTGATTTTCTTTTGCATTGTGAACTGTTTTGCATTGAGGGGTCCTAAAGTGTTGCACAAATGAACTGGATTATGAGGAAGTCACAGAACTCTCTCATGTCCGATCTAATTAGAATCAGCTAAGGAAAACATTAGTCCTGGAGTGGGATGCTTGCAAAGAAGAGATGGGCTGATGCGCAGCCCAAGCCTGTTCTCTAACTCTGCATGTGTCATGAACCTCTGCTATGAAGAGATGTTAAATAGGACTCAGATAACAGTTTTTGTAACCAGATGGGCCTTCTATCAGTCCGCCTTCTTACCTTCGAACAGCTATTTACCACTAACTTGCTTTGGAAACATCTTTCCTGCAGGCTGAACATCCCTTCTGTCCTCACTTGTTTTCTGCCCTAGACAAGTAATGGAGGTTTGGTCAAAGTAAATTTTTGAGCTCTGGTGCAGAGCTTCCAACCTCATGTCATTCACCAAAAATTTGAGGGTGGGTCTGGGGATGTAGCTCATTTGGTAGAATGCTTGCCTACCACACACAGAGCCCTGGGTTAGATCTCCAGCAGTGCATAATCTGGGCATGGTGGCACAAGCCTATAATCTCATCACTCAGGAGTTGGATGCAGGAGGGCCCCAAGGTCATTTGGCTACAGAGCAAGTTTGAGGACAGTCTCGGTTACACACGACCCTGTCTCAGCATACACACAGACACAGACACACAGACACACAGACACACACACACACACACACACACACACACACACACAGATAACAGAAGGTATGCAATGCAAAGTTAAACACATTTCAACTCAAAGCTGACCCAAGCTTTCCCATATTGAATTCCATCACCAAGATGGCCACTTCCACCCTGAAGCAAGTTTAACAGACTAGTGTGCTAGGACCCGCCCAGCAGCTCCTTCTGCATGGACCTAAGCGACCACAAGGGGCAATCTAGGAACAAGCTGTTTTCCATCCTTAGGGAAGCGGACCAAAGATGTCTGTAATTCCCAAACTTCTCTCTCAAGGTACTAACTAGCTTAGTCCCCAGGTAAAGCCTGCTTTGAGCTTTAAGTATGTCTGCAAACAGACTTTTTCCTTTTAACTTCTCTGGAAATGCAAGCGGGAAGAGCTTGCATTTAGAAATGTGTGAAATGGGAAGCCATGGTGCTTAAAATGTGTAAGCTGGAAAATCATTTTTTTCTGCCTCCCCTGTGTACTTACTGCCTTAGCCATAACTAAGGCCTCTTCTTCTAAAAGTGGGGAAGAAAAGAGGAGAGAAAAAGAAAGCTCTGGCAGCTGAGCCTGCCAATTCCCTTTGAGGTTTGACTTACATATTGTGACCGTAGTCTATACAGCAGAGAAGAGAATCTATGGTTCTCTGTGAGGGTCCCATGGTCAGCAGTCCCTCAAGGCTCAGAAGGGCTTTGCTATGGGGGGTTCAGCTCTCAGAAGCTGCTCCAATCCTTTCAGGAAGGGGTGAGATATAAATAATAAAGACATAGGCTTATGCCACATTTACATTTCTCTTGTATTTGACTTCACTTTTTTTATGTTCCAAGCCCCCTAAGGGAAGTGACACTGGAAATCAGGCCCTTCTCCCTGACCCTCCATCCCATCCTCCCTGGGTTGGTTGATGTTACAACATCTATCTGAGCATTTCCCAGGTGGGACACTGGGAAGGTGCTATTCCATCGTAGAGTTGAGAGCCCGCACAGCACAAGTATGTTACCTTAGGGGGAAGTCACAGTCAAACTTAACTTCTCAGGGGAGAAGATCTGCCAACTGCCAAAAGCATCCTCCTCTTTGGCTGCCTGGGTAATTCCAAGTGGTATCTTTCGGCTCCAGTGGAGGATCAACCCTTGGCCAGAAGACTAAGTAAACACTAAGCAGACAGCTTCCGGCCTTGCGTTTTGGCACGGAACTGCTAGGCTCTGGAATAGGAAGACCATGGCAAAAGTTCCACCAGGAGACATGGGGGAGGGGAAAGGGTAACTGTCACTCTTTCTTTGAAAGCTAGAGCTGGCCAGAGATTATCTTGCAAGAAGCAGCAACAAGGAAAATCCATTTGTTTCTTCTATTGTGAAGGAATCATTTGTCTGACACCAGGGGCAGGAGGTGTGTGGTGGAGGAGTGGGGGCGGGGGAGGGGGGGCGCGAGTCCTCACACAAATGTTCCTAGCAAATGCAAGTATTTTTGAAACCAGACAGACTTGCAATCAGCTCGGGGAGCTTCTTAAGCAAGAAACCAAACACAACTGCCATTCATACAGTCCCAGAGTATGGAGTCCTCATTCAACGGCTGGTTTCGTGAGAGGTCCAAGTTCCTGCCCAGGTGTTTGCCTGAGACGCAGTGAGAGCAGAGCTATGCATGAGCAGCCAGCATACGCGCTTGGAAAAACACGCAACATGGCAGGAAACTCGACGGCCAGTGACATTTGTGTTCTGTGACATCAGAGATGCCCAAGCCAGAGAGAAATTGAAGAGGATCATGAAAAGAGCACTTGTGGCACAGACAGGAGGGGCTGAGCTCTGCAGTGCGGGGGCAGGTGGATCAGGGTGGGGACAGGAGGGCTCTGGGTGGGTACGCATCACTCGACAAGGCTAACTCTAAAATACAAAGATCCTTTCAACTATCGCATTTCAACAGATAGAGGGGTGAAGAAGCAAACACTGAAGACAGGTGTGGCCGAAATGTTACCATCCTGGCTATCTAGTCTGGGTAACTCGATTTCTCCTGTGTGCTTTTTGCTATTTAAAAAAAAAAAAAAAAAACCTTGTTATCAATAAAGACTTAATAACCAAAACTATTTAGCTTTATATGGTCCCAACAGATCTTGCTCCCCACCCCTCCCCAACAAATCTGGGAGAATGAAACCTACTGAAAAACACTTTATTTAACCAATGGAAAAACGAAAAGAGAGCGAGAGAGAAAAAACCAAAGGAGCAGGATCTACTGTCTCAGCCTGTCTTGTGTGTGCTAAAAGAATATCCTTTGCCATCAGAGCAGCCCTGGGTACTCTCTGGATCCCCTCCATAGCCAGGGGATCCCAGGAGGCAGCCCCTCAGCTGAACCACAGGTGGGCAGACCTTGCTGCCGCCAAGCTTTCTCTCACATTTTTGGAGGACAAATACTACCCTTGGTATTTGTGACTTGCTCTTGAAATTCCTGGTTCTTCAGAATCTCTCTTGAAATCCCATCCTTGGGGAGAGCTGGCCCAAGGACAGGTCAAGGGGTAGAAATGGAAAAATGGCTCCGGTTCTCACTGCTCTGCCCTTCCATCCACAGTTCCAGGTGATGCAGCTGGGGTCACTGGGGAGGTGTGTGTGTGTGGAGGGGGAGTCAGCTCTACTGACCAGTGGAAAACCTATCCAAGGATCTGGACGGAGGCTTGTTGGGCACATGTAAAACAGACAGCGCATTGTGCTCGGTTTCAAAGGAGCCCTTCGGAAGCAGGGCGTGTGGGGGCTGACGGTTAAATCACAACGGCCCATGAGGATAGGATGTGAAGAGCTGCCAACCGTCTTGGGCAGATGCATAATGTTTCTATTTCACAGCAACCAAGGCAGCAGCCGAGGGAAGCCAGACAGAAAGCCGTAGTCTGCAGCACTGTGTTCAAGAGCCAGAGCTGATGTTCTTTGCAGAGTTCACATACAGCTTCTGTAAACACACTCAGAGACCAACTTACCAGGTCAGAACACAGTCGCCAGGCATGGTGCAGGAAACCTTTCTTTTGTGTGTGTATTTTTTGTGTATTAGCGCGTGTATGTGTGAGTGAGCTCATGTGCACTTGCACGTGGAGGCCAGAGATCAATCTAGGTGTCAAGCATTCCTTAGAAGCCATTCACCTTGATCTTTTTTTTCTGAGATGGGGTCTCTCAGCACCCTGGAGCTTGCTAATTTGGCAAGGCTGGATGGCCAGCAAGCCACAGGGGCTTGCCTATTTTCACCTCCCCAGGACGAGGATTAAAAGTATAACACACATTCAGGGTTTTTTTTTTTTTTTTTTAAGGGAGGGTGATTCTGGTATCAAACTCCCAGCCTTCACACTTGCAGGGCAAGCACTTTGCCCACTGAGCGATCCCCCCTCCCCCCAGGAAGGCTTGCAGATGTGTTAAATGGCCTGTGCTCCCAGGAGCACGTTGCCCCATGAAGGCCTTTAGCAGGAAAGCTGCATGACTGTGAGTTTAAGAAAGACTAGCCAGGCCCGGCAGCCCCTGGAAGCAGAGACCCGTTCCAAATGCAGACAGGAAACACCTGGGCCTCTGCCCCCACTCGGAACACACTTTACATTCCAAACAGATGATTCGGGGCTTGTTCATAAATATTTGCCTTGTTTCAATAAAACACTGTAGCCAGTTTCATAAGCCCTGGTGCAGAAGGCTCAAGTACGCAGGCGCTACCAGCCATCCACATTCTTTTAGCATCACACATATTCGCACGGACAAGATCCTGGGAACCTAAAGCCCAAAAGGGGCATTTAATAATGCAATAAGGCACTTTCAGGTATTTTGGTTTTTTTTGGGGGGGGATACAAATGCACAAATGAAACCCTACCTGTTATCTGGTGTAGTGGGGGGAAGAGTATTGAAATATAAATTAGAGCAGAGTTTTCCTAATATGCCTATATATTAATGAGTAAATGAGAGCCAGAAACGCTCTCGTGGAGACTTCAAAAAGCTTTACTATAATTGATTATCAAACCCCTAGCTACGAGAGAGACAGATTAAGACTTCTAGTCAAGCACTCCTCACGCTCCAAAATGTTGGGTTCTTCACAGTGTTTCTAAGGTCCGAAACGAAACATACTCTGCTTCTATGCTGAAAAAGAAACTTAGAAAATCTGATGTGTTTTAGTCCTGTTCAGACTGCCTACCATGCCACAGATGCGGGTAGCACCCCTTTAGGTGAAAAGATACTCTGCTAATTAGACACCAGGAGATGTTTTATGTGTGTGCATATGAAGGAAGACAGGGGGAGAAAGAGTGAGAGTTGGACTTTGTTGGGGCATCTGAAGGGGTGACGAGAAATCAGGGGTAGAGAAAAAGCTCTTCTGAGATATAAACCTAGGACTGGTCTCCAGAACCTCCATCTAGTCTGTCTAGAAACATGACAACACAAAGATTAAACACAAGAGCGGTCTGCAAAATGGTAAATCTCCAAACACAATTCCAAAACTACCCTGGTGAGACACTGTGTTTTTTGTTTTTTAACATCTGTAATTTAAAAAAAAATTCACTTGATCATATACAAGTCTGGCCCAGCTAAGAGGTCTCAATGCACCACTCTGCTATTGGTGATTAGGCTTGGCAATGATAAGAGATTTCATAGGCGCTCCTCCGAACCATAAAAGGTGGTGGTTGGAGGTAATCATAAACCAGTTCTGAGCAGGCAGCGGGTGCTCAGCCTAGGTTAAGGATTAACGCGCTGGACTCTGGCCAGTTAATTAGTTGTGTGGCCAGTGATGCTGAGAGGCAAGCCTGTGAACATTCACATGTCCACCAAGATCGCGGCTGGTTTCCCTCCCTCTGCCGGACCTGAAGTGAAAGCCTTCCCCTTAGCTCAAGCCAGTACGTTCCCCCATGTAGGTCTTCAAATAGGACTTAAGTCTGAAGCTTATGCAGCTCTGTGTGATGCTGAAAGCATTATTGAGCCGGTCATCCTTCATTCAACTAGTCTGACCCATGGAAGAGGGGAGATTGATAAGAGCTTAGTGTGGTCATGCATGGTGACAGGTGAAATGTAAAGGAAATCCTTGGGGCTGGAGAAATGGCTCAGTGGGTCAACCACTTGCTACACACACACACACACACACACACACACACACCAAAATAAAGGACAGAACTGAATTGAAGAGTACTGTTAATTTATCTGTGCAAATCTTCCATGACTTCTTTAGAGCCTTCAAAGATGGGGCCAAGTTGCCTTTGGCAAACACCAGAGAGAGAGCCACTTGGAGGATTTAATCTAATTCTCGGAACAACGCATTTGAAGAAGTGATTAGTGTTGGAGATGTAAAGACACCTTTGGGTGGGATAAGCCAGACAAAGGCTACTCAGGAGCATTTGTGTGTCCTTCGGGATCAGAGAAGGCTTCTTTGATCCTGATGAAAAGCTGGGTCTCCAGGGGAGGAGGTGTTGTGCTTGGCCAGAATGAGCCCTAAAGATTTGGGAGGATGACCTTAATTGCTCTTTTGTCCAGATAGGCATGAGACAGGCCTCCCCTGTAGGAAAATGGACCACAAAGGATAATGTATGTATTGAAGTGTGATAATAAAGAAAGGTCTGTCCAGAAGAGTTAACAGGCTGCGAGATGGCCAAGTGGGTAAAACCTGCTTGCAGCTGAGCCTGAGGGACCTGAGCGGGATCCCTGGAATCCAAGAGAACTGACTGCTGGAAATCACCTTTGACTTCCACATGCACGCGCTTGTGCCCCTTCCTGGGGATCTCCTGAGGTAAATGGATAAATATTTTCTAAAAACTTCTTAAAAAGTTTTTAAAAAGGGTTGAACTGAAAGGTAAAGAGGGGTGTTATTTAGGCATTACTTAGGTCTTTATCCAAGCATATTTTTGAGCCTTGATTTGGACTGTAAGTGCCATGAATGCATATGTAACACTTTCAGCTCCATAGTTCTGTTAAATATCTACTCTAAGATATGGATCATCTATAGGATCTACTTGCTTTTCTGGGTGAGTGGCGCTGGCCCCATAACAATGGAAACTACTTGTCAGAATCTCAGGCCCAATCTGGCAGAAATGAGCAAGCCCTTAAGCTAAGGTTTTGGGCAACTGTGATTCAACAACACACAAATACCAGTGCCAACAATGGCTTACCATGATCCACACAAAAATAAGCACTTCACCACGTGGTCTCTCTCCCTCACAACACTGTAAAAGAGGTCTTAATTATTAGCCTGTTTTTATAGATAGGAGACCAGGAACGCTAGATTGCATGAAAGAGGGTGTGGTACAAACAACGGAAGCTATACCTAAACCTAGCAGAATTGACTGCAAAGCAAAGTGTCTCTCTGCTGGTCTCCCTCAGAGGTTTACTGGCCTATGCTCCTTAGGGGTCTAACACTGAAGTGCTGAAGGGTCCAGGTGGTTTGTATCCAACCAGCAAGTGAGAAAAGTCTTTCTCCACCAAGAATCCACCCTATGTAAAGACCTAGGAAGAAAAGTACCTCTCTCTAGTCCTTGAAAAGTTGCAATAAAGAGGTTGGGGAGATGACTCCGTTGGTAAAGTGATTTGAGAAGGATTCCCAGAACCTACATAAAACAGCATAATGTGGGGGCATGTATTTGTAATCCCATAGTCAGAGGGGTGGGGACAGGCAGCTTCCTGGAGCTTGCTGGACAAGCAGCCTTAACTATTTAGAGAGATCTACATCAGTGAGACACACTGTCTCAAAATCAAGGAGGATATTTTCTGAGGAACAGCACTCCAGGTAGTCATCTGACTTTCACAACACACACACACACACACACATACACACACACACACGCATGCACACGCAGAGCAAAACAAAAGTGGAAATGTCCTCACCTCACGTACATTATTCCATAAGTTTCACATTGTCTTTGCCTAAGATGGATTTCCACAAAGAGGAAACTTTTTTGCCTTTGATAGGTCCATAACAGATCAAGTTAATTTTGGTTATTTTCAACTGTTGACACCCTTCCCATGGGTTTCAAACTTTTTTTTTTAAATTTTTGAGTACACAGATGCACAGAGAAATAAATTTTCTTCAAAAGTGCAAAGTGATCAAAGGTCAGGACTATGTACACCCTAAAACAAGAACACCCCATCTTAGCACTCTAAATGGCTTAGCATGCTTCTGGATACAGGCATGTGCTAAGAGACAGATATGTGAGGGAGAAACAACTCACGTATACTTGCCACAAAGCCCAAAGTTCTCTCCAATTGAGTGTTTCGCCCAATCTATGTCATTCTTTTTGATAGGCCTTCCCATTGCACAGATAAGGACTGTTATTTGTAGAACATTTTACTTGCTTCCAGTTTGGGAGCAAGGACTATACTACTGTGGGGCTCTATTTTATTTTCCATTGTACAATGCCACAAGCAGTCTTCTGGCCAGATGCACAGACACGAGTGTGCATGTATACATCTGGGCACGCTCTTCAATGATGGTGGGACTTACTATATAAACACAACGTGCCTCTTAGCTTTCATAGATTCTGCACAAAGCTGCACAAATTTAACCGTTTACAAGTGTGAGTGTCAACACCCTCATCAATGCTGTCCACTATCAGGCTCCTGTGTTTCCCTAACATCATTCCGTTCTGCATTTTCTTAATTATTAAGGAAGTTTAGCGCTCTTTTGCAAGTTTACTGATCATAGTCTTTGCTTACTTTCGCACTGGGTAGTGTGTCTTCTTTGACATGCAAAAATCACAGTAGGCAAACAAGACCAAGCCTTTCTCTGCACCAGTTAGCTTTTACCTTTCATTTTATATATAATATGTATGTTATATATTTAGTCATATGCAAATTTTAAGCTGTGTAGAGTCAGATGATCTTTTTGGTCCTTACAGCTGGGAAGGCAGGATTTTAAAAAAATAAAACAGATTTAAATTCAGGTCTATAAATAGGCACCCATGAAAATGTGTAATCGGCTCTGGCCAGAATTATCCTGAGTTCTGACATTTAAAACAAACACTCCAGAAAAGGTCTGCACTTGTTACAGGACAGAACGTCCTGGACACTGCCCAGCCTGTCACAGCCAAGTGCTGCAAATCCATTTATGGTCTCGATCTGCCGCAGGCGGCACACATTTGTCTGTGGACCTGGGCACCTCGTGAAGTTTCTTTCAGGTCAAAGCAAAAACTACCAATAATGGAAAACTGAGTTCACGTTGCTAGGCTGGGCCATTAACGGTAGCTGTGATGGGGTTTGAATCTTCTATCATGTCTGGAGGGATGGAGGGGACAGTATGCAAACATCTGGAGGGAGGCAGGTGCATGTTACTAAACCAAGAGGAATGCTGTGGTAAGAGCTAGGCATCAATTCTGGGTTTCCCATTTTTTACTCTGTAGCTTTGGCTAATGTAGTTAATCTTGCTGAGCCTCAATGTCTTTATCTGGCACATTCTTTTTAAAAATTTTTTTAAAAAATAATTTGTGTGTGTGTGTGTATCAGAGGGCACTGTGTGTCCCTGTGGAGGACCAAGGGTGACTTCAGGAATCATCCTGGATTGCTTCTACCTCCTTCTTGCTTCAAGCTGGGATTTCCCAGGCTCCGCCTACCAAGGCTGGAACGGAAGTGCAGGCCACCATTTCTGTCTGGCATTTTGTTTTTTTTAAACGTGGGACCTGGAATCAAAACTCAAGACTCTAGGACTTTCTGTTTATGAAACAGAGTCTTAATTTCTGAGCTACCTGGCACATTCATATTTTTCAAATGATATTTATTCATGTCTTTATTTGAGACAAGGCCTCAAGTATTTTATGCTAACCTTGAGCTCCCTGTGTAGCCAACGATGACACTGAACTTCTGATCTTCCTGCCTCCACTTCTCAAGTGCTGGGACTGAGCTCCACTCCACCCCCCATGCTCGGCCCAGACCACGCTAGACAGCCACTCTTATTGACTGAGCCACAGTCAGCCCCCAAAGTAATAATAAAGTAGTGACCACTACGTTATATTTAAGTTCTCAAACTACAGTGAGCATTTCATAAGTGAGACTTGTCATTTCTGTGTCAAATGATTCATGTGAGCGTAGGACTGACTACCTTTTGATAAAGTTTATAACACAATTCCAGAAGTTAATGCTCCTCTTACATTTCTAATCCTGTTTCCCCAAAGATTTTCTAATGCAGGTCTTTTTACATGAAGAAAAAGTCATAACTCGGCCCTGTGCAGTACGTATGCCAACCCTCAACACCTAATATTTACTTATAGAATAGACAAGATAAAAACAACATTACGGTCTGATTTAGGCCCCCCAAAATGCTGAGAAACTTAATAAGCTAGATGGCTGAAATGTACCAAGTTACCCCTAAAATGCCAATGAGGAAATGAGACAGTATTTGTGGGTATATAGCTATAGCTATGGCAGTCAAAACACTTGCTGTGTCATTAATGAATCCATATCTGTAATGGATGTATCTGCTTTGATAACAGCTTTCTATTCCGCAAGTGAGATGATGTAGATGTACTTGCTTACACTGTCTATGGGCTCAAATAATGCCAGCATCAAAATGATAAATGATGTAAGAAAAACAGCAGACCTCTTGCACATGAGTAAAGTAAGTTTCTTTCAGGCAGGATATCCCACAGAAAGAATGAATTATGTAGAGAGCTTACTGGTCATTATTAGAATAGTAGGAGACAAAATATACAACTCTTGCTCAAAACTTAAAAAGATCTAGCAATTCTGCTTGTAGTACCATAAATCCCTATGAAACTGCAAAGTAGGGTCTTACAACGGTATGGGCACACCCACATTCACAGCAGCATGCACAATTGCCAGAGCATGGAGATGATCCAAATGTCTGTCGGTGGAAGATAGACAGATAAAATGGGTACATTGCAGGGTGGCATGTAATTCACCCTTAGAGAGGAAGTAGTGACTCAGAGCGTGACATTGACATGTGGGGGCTTCATGCCAAGTAGAGTAAGCCCACAGCAAAAGGACAAGCACTGCATGGTTTCACCAAGGAGAGAGCGACAGTCACATTTACAGAAACTGAAAGTAGTTGGGCTATGGTTGGGTGATGAAATGACTTGTGTTTGTCAGAGGTGATGAATGTTGCAAAGATGGACAACGGTGACCTTTGCAGGACAATGTAAATGTCCACGGTTAGTCTTCATTACACTTACATATGGCCAAAGAGGCGTAACGAGCATGGCGCTTGTAATGTGGGCATGAGGACCTGGGCTCAGATTCCCAGAACCTCTAACTGTGGTGCTGCTGGGGAGGGCAACAGGCAGATCCAGGGGCTCGTTGGCCCACCAGGATCTGAAATAGGGAGCTCCAGGTTCAGAGAGACCTTATCTCAAAAAATAAAGTGTAAAGATGCAGAGGAAGATACCTGAAGTTGACCTCTGGCTTCGGCCATATGCATGTATAGCACCACAGGTAACACACATACACATGCCTATATCACACATACACACAAGTGCATGTGAGCCCATGTATATATAGCAAGTGACTAAGATTGTAAATTTTGTGTTTTAAAGTAAGTTTTCAAAAAATAAAGAGGTACCCTTACTGCCTGAATCAATTCACACTGCCGCAACAAGTCCTGTTCTCATTGCCAACAGGAAGGCTCCAGCTCATGCTGGGCCCATCTCCGGGTTCACAGAAGGTGCCTCACCTCAGTCGTTGTGTGCTGGAATGTTTGGTGAAGCTCTGGGGGCGTCTTTCATAAGGACACTAATCCTGTGGATGAGGATGCCACCTCTATGACGTCATCCCCTCCCAAAGGCCCCTCTTCCTGATCAGCATCACCCAGTGCATGGGGATTTCAAGGGAAGCAAACAGACCACAGCCTCTGTGCAGCGTGGTCCCCTTGGTAAAGAGATGGTACATCTAGCACCCATTAGATTGATGTGCAAAAAATGGGAGTACTAGGTACCGCAAGGACCAGAATAATAACTGTGCCTTAAAGGCATGGGGGGCTGACCAGGCCAAGCGGACAGCCAGCAGCTGAACGTGATGGCGCAACCATAAACTAAGGGCTTGGGAGGCTGAGGCAGGAGGATCTGGGTGCCAGGCCAGCCTGGGCTACTTAGCGAGCCTCTACCTCTAAACATGACTAAAGAAATATCTATGTCAACAATTAATCACAAGGACAAAAACAAAGGGGAGCAAGCATGCCCTGCGGAATGCAGTAGCTTGCCTGACCCATGCTACCAGGGGAGCTGACAGTACCTTCCTGTCTCCTAGGGCCAGGACTCCCACTGGCCACGCCAATCCGGAAGTCAGGAAGCTATGGGACAGATGAAGCTGCAGTTCTGGCAGCATCGAAAGCAGAGCAACCTACAGGCAGGAAGACACTGAATGAGGCGTCATCGCAAGGAAGCCAGCGCATAAGAGGGAATGAGAGACGCACGGAGTGAACAGGGATATGACTCGCAGCAAGCAGAGGAGTGCTTTTCCTACCTGCCAACAGAATCTAAAAGGAACACACACCCAGGACTGGTGGGCTCTGGGGTCGTCAGAAGGGACTCAAGAGTGCGCCGCCTTCTCAGCTCCTTGCTAGAGCAGCATGCTTGCTGTGTTCCAGGAACTTCCGAGTGCAGGTACACACAGGTAACAAGAGAAAAAGACATGGAATCACTTGTTTTGGGAGTGATGGTTCTGGTAGCTTCGACAAAACTATACTAGGAAGCCAATTTCCAGGCATGTCCTCGAAGCCCCAAGCAGGGCCAGTCAGACAGCTCAGTACTCATAAATGTGACAACCTGGGTTTGAGCCCAAGATGCCCACATGGGAGAAAGAAAGTGGTCCTCTGGTCTCCACCCATGTATCATGATTGCATGTTTGTTCTCTCTCTCTCTATCTCTCTCTGTAATGATAAATATTTTCAAGATCCAAGGGAGGAGAACTGTCACAGGAAAATCGACCAGTTAAGTCAAGCTATGATGATACCAGTGTCCTGCTAGCTCTCTTCACGTGGAGAAAGTGCAAGGCTGACTTCTGGTCCTCTTTCACCAGGACACTAATCTCATGCATGAGGATGCCTACCTCATGACATCATCCATGCCAGCTTTCAATGCAGAATTCCAGAGTGTGTGTCAGACTCAGCAGTACCACATGACTTCAAAATATGACAGAAATGCAGAGCTACCGAATCAGATGCCCGGGCTTAGCGTCCAGGGGAACAGCTGTACAGAACGTGGAGGTTAGACGCTCCGAAGCCAGATGCTGCTGGGCCTTGTGGGCCACAGTTGCATACACAGTCAGCCAGGCTGTCCTGCAGACAACTGCAGGAAGTGTTATTCCCGCAGATTACCAGGGAACGACAACCCTTAGGGCTATGCAGTGTGCAGCCTGCATCTCACACCCAGAGGTACTTTTAAGCAGAACACACACAAAGGTTTTACAGCACAGGGGTGACACGATTGTGTTTGTGTTTAGAAATGCACCGCAGATACTCGGATTGGAGAGAGAGGCAGGCAAGAGGAAGGCCTGCCCAGTCAGTCTGTCGCCTGCATATCCTCGGGCTGGGAATGAATGGTGCTAGGAATGAACTAGAGTAAGAGACCTTGAGTGGAATCCAGGTTGACTTTATAGCCAAGTCTGGAATTCAGACCATCAGACACTTGGATCTGAATCAGCAGAAGGGATGTGTGTGTGTGTGTGTGGGGGGGGAGATAGACTATTCAGAACTTCCCAAATCTAATAGCATGTGCACAGAGAGAAGAAATGGACATAGAGGTAAAGAGCCAGACAAGCGGTCCAGATGGGGTGGCTGTACAACCCCCAGATATGCAATCTGAGGAGGAGAGCAAAAAGAAAGAGGCAGATTTGGCTGTAGATACTGATCCCAAAGCCTTTAGTACTGAATCGGCAACATTGTTTCAGGCAAAGATAAAGGTCACTCAGGGGCTGTGCATAAACACTGGAAAATCAGTGGGCTGGAGGTGTTGCACCTGGCATGGAAGCCAGGCAGC
Organism: Typhlomys cinereus; assembly: GCA_023101885.1. Taxonomy (NCBI): domain Eukaryota; kingdom Metazoa; phylum Chordata; class Mammalia; order Rodentia; family Platacanthomyidae; genus Typhlomys; species Typhlomys cinereus. The sequence continues at coordinate 13,058,520 of JALPQD010000010.1, forward strand.
TGGAAAAAGGCGCAGGAATCCACCCATGGAGCCTTGGCACAGGAGGGTCCAGGGCTCAGCTCAAAGGGGCGAGTCAGGAAGAGGGTACTAGAGAAAATGCCACGGGTGTTTGCTGCTCCAGCTGACCATCCCTCGGCCCTGCTCAGCCATGGGTGAGACTCTAGGCTTCTGGGGTCAGAGACTGGCCCCTCCATCCCTGCTAATTGTCGTGTTTAAAGAACTGACATCAGCTGAGGAAAGTTCCACCAAGCTTCAGAGGAGAGGGTGGGGAGGCAGAGGGCACCGCATGAAAAAGCAGCTGTGCCTGGCGGCTCTGGGGTCACTGAGTGGACGCCGGCTGGCAATGTGGAATGGAGAACTCCCAGAGTGGAATGGAGAACTCCGTCCCGTGACCCAGAAACAGACTGGGGGTATAAGGGAGGCGATAGAGGGTCTGGGGGGTCAGAGCTGCATACTGTGCGGTGAGCCTGAACTGGCTTTTATTTCATGGGGGGTTCTGTGTAATTCAAGTGGAAACTGAGAACAAATGACCCTGACCATCTCTGGAGTCCTCCTAACTATAATGGGGGAATCCCGTGAGACTACAGGCCCCTAAGAGATTCTTATAAATAAACATTACAGCAAGGATAGATTGAAGTGTGGGTCGAATGCATGGTCTCCATGTGCATTCAAAGTTGATTTGTGTATCTTGTGCACTGTATGGATGTGAGTGTGCATGCATGTGTGTGCATGTGTTGTGTGTGTGTACAAGATGTACTTGAGCGTATGTGCCTGTGGAGGTCCAAGGGTAACACTGGGAGTCATCCTGGATTGCTCTACCTCCTTATTGCTTTTCTCTGGGGTTTCCCAGGTTCTGCCTTTCAGGGCCAGAATTATAGACCACTGCTATTTCCGTGTAGCATTTTTATGTGGGATCTGGGGATCGGAACTCTGATCCTAGTACTCTTGTGGCAAAGGCTTTAAAGGAGGCATCTCCCTAGCCCCAGCATCCAAAACTTTAGTTTGCAGATGGGATGACAAGTTGCGGAAAGGGCGCCAAATCTGACCCACCCACAGGCCTTTTTCTTTCTTTCTTTCTTTTTAATGAGGCCTGTGGGCTTTTAAATGACAGGAATAATCATACTTTGTGATGTGTGAAATTCTATGAAAGTCAGATTTCTCTTCTCCAGAAATAAAGTTTTCGTTGGAACATGACCACACCCACGCATGCTCATTTTGCTTAAGGCTGTTCTCCAGCTACATTAGTAGAATCGCGCGTAACACACTGGTCCTCTGACCTCTGGGAAAACTGTTCCTGATCCCTGCTAGGCAAGCGCACGTGAGGCTCGCCATCCACGCATCAGGACTTCATCTCTAGAAGTGCAGACATTTGGGCTCATGGTAGGTTCCACACATGAAAGCATCACTGGCAGAGCAGGGCATGTACTGACATTCCGTGTGCACAGTGGCTTCTCATTTATCACGGAGCCTCGGCATGTCTGGAAGCCTCAGTCCCTATAGTAGTAAATAGACCCAGCAGTAAGATCTGGTCTTGAGACCATATCTAATAAAGATGGTGAAATCTGACCTCTTATGGGGGTCTCGCACATCCAGCATCCCATACATGGGATTGTAATAATCATCTTCACTGACTGTGGAAGAATATGTCCCCCTGTGGGAGATGTGTTCTTTGAAATTTGTGCGTGAACTCTTTATTTTACATATTTAATAGTAATACTTTAAGGACAACTCTAGAACCTAAGGGCTAACTTAGACTTCGTTCAGACCTCCACAGCATTGCACAAGTGAAAAGTCAGCTGCTCATGTTAACAGCAATGGTCTAGACAATGAAATAGAACAAGAAAAATTAATGAGGTAGAGATATTTGATGACAAAAGCAACGGTCGTTACCGAAAGCAAAAGCTATTTGTGTGTGTGAGCACATGTGTATGCACGTGTATACACATACACACACTTCCACATCCAGACATTTAAATAGTAAATAAAATGGATGATGACTCTTTGTAGGAAAAAAAATAAAACCCACAATGTTTCAGCAAGGGAACAAAGAGAATGTTATGAAAGAAAATGGACCATGATACTTCAAAAGCAAGTGAAAAACAGAATCAGGAAACAGAAGAATTGGTAAAAGTTTCAACGTGCAAGACGTAGCATAGCCATGGAACAGTTTCCAACAAACCTTGGCCTCGGTATGGGGGTGGGGTGGGGGGAGGAAGACAACACTCAGCCTTCCCACTGCCCAGACCCACTAACCCACGCTTTCTGGAAGCTGTTTTCATTTAGGACCTGAGAGATTTGACTTGCAGAAAGTTTTTCCAAAAGCGGCCGGAAGTAGGAGGGGATGTGTTCTGAAACCTGTCACAGGGTCCACAGCACTCTTGTAAAAGGAAGCCTGGGAGCCAGTTTACCAAGTGCACTGTTTGGGGATGGCAAGCTCCAACACAGCGCACTATTTCTTATCAGCAAACACCTGAGGGCTTATGACCCTTCCCAGCTCCCCGGCGGGCACAAGTGCTTGCCTGGCACCTTTCACCTTACACTTGCATTCTGCATGTTTCAGAAACATTTGGATTTAAAAGACTGACTTAACTTGAAAAAAAATGAAGACGTGCCAAGATCCCATTCTCCTTTTTATACTTGAGCTTGTACATGTACCAAAGAACTTGGAGAGTGAAAAGTATACAGAGCAGAAAAGGGAAAAATTGGTTCAAGCAAGAAGTAATATAATTCCTTTTAATTCCTTTTCACTAAAGGTACTAAAAATAGTTTGTTGCAAGAAAAAACTTAAAAACTGTAGTTATGCAAATGATCATCAACATTCTGTAGGAAATCACAGAGAAATTTCAAATTCCCTCCTATTATCAAATGGCCCATTGAGAACAGATCAGGATCAGCAAAAGCAGCCGCCTTGGAAAGAGGCTTTGACCCCTGTTGCTACCTCGGTAGACTAGCTAAGTAAGCCTCACTGTGTCTGGCCAGGTGTGCTTGTGAGGATTGAAAAGCCTCCTTATTCCAAATGAAAGCGATGTTGGTCCCCTCATGGCGCTTTGATGTAAGATCAGCAATTTCTAATAAAAGGGATTTTTTTTCTCCTGCACAGGGTTATGGAGCAGAAATCTATATTTAGAAGAGTATGTTTTCACTGGAAAACTCCAGTTTAATTAATTTCCATGTATAATGAAATAGCAAAGGTTAGTGACATTATTAACCAGGCATGCAAATTAAAAGGAAACATAATCCTAACTTCATATTTTTGGAACAATATCTATTGTGTCTCAGGAAAGAAAACATACCACTGATGGGCAAGGGGTATTATTTCAATAATATAGGCAATATTATTTTAACAATATTAAGTAATATGCCATCAGGCGGTAGAGATAGGCTCTGTGGGTAAAGCACTTGCTATACATACATGAGGACCTAATTCTACTCTCAGGACACATGTAAAAAAGCCAGTGAGGTGTGATGGCACATAACTGCCATCTAACATGGGGGGGGAGAGAAACAGGAAGGTCCATGGGGGCCCTCTGATCATTCAGCCTCACCTCATCAGACAGCCCCAGGACTCAGTGAAAGGCCAAGTGGACAATGCCTTGAGAATAATAACAAGGTTGCCCTCTGGCTTGTACATGTGCACGTGCACATGCATACAGACACACACACAGACACACACACACACACACACGCACACACATGCTGCCTCCTATAGCAGAATCTAAAGTTAAAGATAAGAACAGGTAGAACTCTCTGCAGTGGTCTTTGTAATCTTGCTTTGTTAGAAACACAGCAAACTAAATTTGCGCTCACTCCCATTCTGCAGAGCTGCCAATGTTGGCATCGGTAAATGCCGAGGTCCTTTTGAGGACTTCCTTCCTTGGTATTATTAGCCTGTGGTATCTTTTAAGTGTAAAAAGACTGAAGAACGTCATGTTTTCTGAACACATGTCAGGTTGGTAGGAGACTCTTGGAGGCACAACTTCAAAACTTCTCCCTCCTTCAGCGAGGGTGTCTTTCATGTTTATGATTTTGAACACATGTAAGAAAACAGGGAACAGGCTTAAATCTACCAGCCAAGCTGAAGATTCATTTTTTCAATAGATGGTGAATATTCTAGAAGCTCACAGGGTCGTCAGCCAGAAACCACGTTGGCTAGTGGCTCAAAGCTGCTCAAAGCCCCCAGTGTCTGGATTTTCCCATCTCTAGGTTTATACGAGATATCTTTCTGCTGAAACAGGATGCACTTCTTATGTCACATGGCAGAATTTTCTAGATCTTGTGTCCTCAGAGTCCCGGCTTCTGGGACTCAACAGCCTCATCTGCCTTCTTTTCTCGTCCCCTTTTCTTCCTAGAACTTAGTGGTGTGGTGTCCTGTCCCACTGGACCAGGACTCTCTGGCCAGCTGAGCACATGGTGTTCTTCTGCAAGCACAGGTATCGCGAGACATCGAGAATGTAGCCAGCTCGTAGCTTCTAAAACCACAGGTGACATTGACTTTATCAGGTCTCAACAGTTCTGCACAAAGGGTCCTTTAGTAATAACCATTTGGCCTGCAAAACTCAGGGTAGAAAGAATACAGTGTCCCCTGCATTGGAAGTAGAGATTATGCTGCTGGGCATAATTCCTCAATTCCTCCCACAGTTTCCAAATTTTCTTGAGATGAAATAGAAAAACGAGAAATTCCGTGAGCATCCGTGGAATGCCAGTCTGGTCACTTTTGATTCTAAAATCTGGGGCATAGAAAAACCTGACACATTCTGAGCTAATCTTAACGAATTTCAGGTCTATGAGTAAAGCTATCTTTCTCTGGGCTGTTTCCAGTAGTCTAATTATGAGAAAAATGTCTCCTCCTAACTGTAAAAGAAAGCACTGGCCAGAACTGTAGTCAGTAAAGGCTCTGCACTGTCGTAATGACAAGAAACACTTTAACTTATCTCTATCCATGTCATGTTCCAGCCCACCCAAAGGAAGGAAATAAATGATTTACTCAGAATGGGCTCCTTATTCTATGTTGGGCAAACCCTTGACTCTTGACCTTAACCATGGGCAGAAGGCACAATTCTCTGCTCACTCTTGATGAGCTTTGGAGGTTTTCAGACCCCAAGAAATAGGTATTTTTAGTAGGCTGGCCTAAAAGTCTACAGGGTCATCTTCCAAATGTTCTGCCCTGCTTTCCTCTATGTTTCGACAAAGATCAACTATGTGGTGCCCCTTCTGGCAGGGGATGCTTCTGGTGCAGTGTCAGACCCCACTGTGCAGAGAAACTGGCCAGCAGGGGCAGTGCCAAGCCAATGTCTTAAGGACCAGGAAAAATGAAAAACTACATAGAACACTCCACTTCAGACACCAGTACTACCAAGACGAATGTGGGCCGAAGGAAGACAAAAACTCTTGGAGAAACTGTGGAGAATAAGCTGATGTCTGGTGTGGTGGCACATTCTGAATATCCCAATACCAGGCAGGCAGAGGCAGAAGGACCATAAATATAAGGCCTTCTTCAGCTACACAGCAAATTCAAGGACAGTGTGGGCTACATGAGACCACTATCTCAGAAGAAAGAAAAGCAAATAAATAAAAGGAATAAACAAATGACTGAGGTACTGAAATGTGTTTTACATGTGACTGCAATGTGTGTGTGCGCGCGCGTGACTGCAATGTGTGTGTGTGCGCGTGCGTGTGTTCTGCTCATTTAAATGTTTAATCCAGTGGCTTGCTTGCTCTGTTCTTGACTATGTAGTATCGACTGAATTCATTGCATAACAGGATCATAACTTGAAGACTGAAAAACAAGAAGATAAATAACAGAATGAACCAGCTCCACAGGTGCAAACTGAACAAGGAAATGCACAAGGGTCGGCAAGATGGCTCAGTGAGTAAATGTTCTGGAGACCGGAGTTCAATCCCTGGATCTGATACGGTGGAAAGAGAGAACTGACTTTAAAGTTGTCATTTGATGTCTGCCTCCCACAATACTCTTAAATAAATATTTCAAAAAGTCCAATCAAACATCAATACCACATAGTATATAATTGCTCTGTTCACCAAAACATCTGGCAAGATGAGGATATACTAGAGAATAATTTTTGTCTTACGTCCCATGGCTTGGGGTGTGGAGGAAGGATCCAGAATGGGGGGTCTGTGTGCATGCAAATAAATATTAATGAAGCCCCACTGCTAGGCAGGCTGGCGCACTGACTTCTTATGTTGGCTGAGCCTCACAGTGCTGCTGACAGCGCACTAAGACACATTAGGAACTAGGAGGTCGAGCTTCCTCTTGAACCTCCAAGGCAGAGGCAGGACAATCGTTTGAGGCCTCAGCACATCTGGTTGCTAATCCAAGGCGGGAAGACAACAAGAAACCAACGGGCAAAGGGCTCCTACAGCCAGGTAGCATGAGACTAACTTTTCCCCCCTACCTCTGCCTCTGCTTCCAGGATATGCTGACCATTTGGCAATGCCATCTCTGAGATCCTTCTACCTCACTGTGCCCCCTCCCAATTCCTTAAACTGCCCAGAAGACCTGCCTGTCACCCTGCGGGGCTGGGCTTGACCTCTCCACAATGGTTCTACTGAGCTGAATTTTTGTGCCTTCCCGAGGTTCACTCCAACATGCTGCAACAATGACCACAGACATGTCTACAGAGGTCTGTTTCTTTTACTGAGCAGTGTAGACACTTTTTATGACTTAACACTCCAGTAGTAAAAATTAAGTGGTTACATAAGACCACTACCAAATGACAAAACCATGATTGAATATTCATTCTCTACCAAATCCTTCAGAGAAATGGATATGAGCTGTGAACTAGCATTGACCATGAACAGCCTCGCCAGCAATGACAACATTTTTGAGTTTTTATTGAAACCAAAGCAAAATTCGATGCCTGGAGAATAAAAAAAAAAAATCAAAGTAACCATTAAAGTCATCTTGTAAAAAGTTCTGATGTACCTGGTTAAACTAAATATGAGTCAGATATAAGACGCAAATGGCCTACAAAAATGAAAATGTCATTCATGGCAGAATATAGCCTCTTAAGTTGTGGTGAGAACAATACACATCAAATTTGAGCTTCTTTTTTTTCCCCTAAAGTGAATCTAAACCAGCAGACCTAGAAGCTGTTTTGCTGGAAGAAAAACAGGGAAATCTTTAGGTTATTCTCATTTGCTTATATATTGAAAAACCTTGAATTTCAAGAAAGACTATCACTAGTTCATTGAAGTAGCTTATCAACTGATAACACCCTTTGTTGGGACAAGTTGAGCTGGTTATGCTAAAGATCAGATAAGGAGTAAGACTTTGAAGAGCAGAGAGGAAAACTTGGGCAATGGCAAAGGCTACTACCTTAATTATCTTAATGAATAGCACTATGTCTGTCCCAGCAGACATTTGGTAATGAACTAAGTAACTTTGCTTTTTTATATCACCCGAATCCTGTCTTTCCCCATGGTCACTTACATGTCTTACTCTGAGCTTCTCCCCTCTCTTCTCCCATTCATAATCTCTGACATTTACATGCTGGCTTACACAATACATGAAGGTGACTTGAGCCTGTGTCTGCCACTATCACTCTGTTTATCACATGATTAGTTACAGTGGCTTACCTTCCGCCTGGCCCATTGCCCCAATGCTCTTCCCAAATGCTACTTCTAGTCGGTTGCTGCCAACGCAGCATTCGGAATGGGAGACAGGCTCTCTTCTGGCATGCACCTGTTCATCCCTGCAGAGGTGCGGGGGGGGGGGGGGGCACCACCCTCCTGGACCAGAGTCAAATACATCTCAAGGGCTGTAGGCAGCCTCTCAGATTCTGGAGCCCATACACAGAATCCCTGCACATCTGCTCACGGAGTCCATCCTGACGCCTGGATTGGGTGGTGCAAATACCCTCAGCACCCAAGGAGTACCGGCAGGTACACTAAAGCAGGGCAGACAAACTAGTGCGTAATTCTCCACCTAAGGGGACTGCCAGCTACTGCTGACTGCCCGCCCTGTGGGAAAGGAGGGAGGGAGGCCCAGGTTGCCAGACACACTTAATTTTCAAATAAAGTCAGAAACCCAGACTTTCCCGTAAAAGTCTGATTGTCAAACGCTGCTGAGAAATTCCAAACAGTTTTAAAACACAATGTTGGTTTGATGCAACACTTCTCTTGGCCATATTCAAGCCTACAGACTCCCAACTGTGGAGCCGAAGCCCCCTCCCCGTCGGACATAGACACCCCCAAAGTCAGGAAACAGGAAGAATAACTTCTATCTCAAGGGATTTGCACAGGCCTAACAAATAATGAGCATCCTCCATGTGCCAGACATCTTGCTGACTGCTTTGCGTGAATTGTCTTCCTTGTCATGTGCTGACCGGGATACGGCTGCTGCTGCTGAACATATGAACAAAATATTTGCAGGCAGCCGGGTCTAAGTCTTCACAGGCGGACGGATCTGAACTTGGGTCTGCCCGACTTGAAACTCCACCTGCTTTCACTAAATCACATGGCCTTCATCTTGCAACAGCCAAAGACAGAGCAAACCTCAAAGGAAGGGTCCTGCGGCTTGACTGCTACATGTCTCCCACTAGCTCTCACTCAGCACAACACTTGGGTCCCAGCTGGTAGCGTTGTTTTGGAAGGTTTTAGAACCTTTAGAGTATGTGTGAGGGGGAACCTTACTGAAGAACCGGGTCACTGGGGGATGAGCGTTGAGTTTCTATAGTCCCATTTCCTGTCTGTTGTCCAGTTCTGACTGCATATGCGACGTGAACAACCATGCGTATGTCCCACGGCTTCCCCATCCTTTCTCAAACTGTTGAGCTCTCTCATAAACCCTTCCTTGTTTAGATTACTCAGGTATTTCACCACGGCAATGAGAAAAGCAACTAACATAGGCCTGATAGGATTAGGGGAGATAAGCAAAGTGGTGTGATGGATCTCCTGGTTATTTGGTGGAATACCTGCTGTGATCCCTGCCGTGTTGGGGGATGAGCGTACAATGCAGAATGCTGGGCGTTGGGAGATAGTACACTCAACACGTTTCAAACACATGACCCTCTGAGGGGTGATTGTTGGGCCACTGGCTCAAAAACTCCACACATCTGTCTGCTAACTGAATTTGCAAAGTAAAACTTAATAATTTTAATAATTTTAGCAAGTAAAGTTGGGAGCTCTTTTTAGAAGCATTTCTTTCGGTGAACTTCATGTCCACAGGTTTCCCATGTAACCAGTCGGTCCTAATCTGATTATTTTAACATCAAAGAGGGAAAAAAAGGGGTGGGGAGGTGCCTTCAACTGGGTTAGAAATGAAACATTCCACACAAGAAGGCCAATGGTTTCATCCAGCAATCTCTCTTTAATTAAGTTAACTTCATCAGGTTTCCATATTCCTCATTGCTTAGTGGGGTGGGGGGTAGAAATGAAAGTCAAAGCAACTGAATCCAAGAACGAGTGTGTGGGCTGCCTGTGCCTTTCACACGCCTTCATTTCGCAGGACAATACGGCCACTGTGAACGACACAACTTCCGCCCAAAACTTCCACCTCCACCCTCCTGCTCACACCAGGCCCCCAAACAAGCCTCCATTATTCACAGCACTGCAGAACTTGGGGCGTGTATGACTGCCTCTCAAACTACTCCAGGTCCAGATGCAGAAAGGGAATTCATAAAATGTCTACCCATGGCATATTGCAAACTTAAGGGGATCATTACTAAAGAAAAAAACAACAAACAGGCAATGTGTATGACATGGGGCTGCCAGGAATCTGTGTGACAATAGGTACCCTGACGGAACTGTCCAGGAGACAGATTCCCATGCAGCAGAGGGGATAGCCAACAAATGTCCGCAGACACCACTGGTATTTGTGGGATGCATCAGTCACATCGGTACTCGGAAAGGAGGGGCTTATGAAGGTATCCCCCATAAAGCGAGCCAGGAAAGAGAAGGGCAGGTATCAAGGATGCCCGACCCAAACTTTGACTTTCTGCTTTCTCTACCTTTACCCTTCAACACCCCGTAGTATCCACACATTTTTCTCAGGAGGCAGGCCACTTCTTCCTGTCAGTGAAGCTGCTCCGCTCACTATAGCAAAGTGTGCCTTTCCATTCCACCCACCGGTCTGTCTCCCCCACTCACCTTCATGTCTAGCATACAGCTCTGGACTAGCTCTTGCGTGGGCTCTTCAGTTTATTTCCTATGCCCCAGTGACATGGCAAGCCCACGTGTGTCCTTTGCTCACTGCTAAGTTGCCACAATTAGCAATGATACACTAAGTCATGATAAGATTTGTAATGACTTTTTTTTTTTTTGAGACAGAGCACACTGTGTATTGGTCTTGATAGCCTGGAACTCACTATGCAGATGAGGCTGTCTTCTAATCTATGGTGATCCTCCAGCTGCCACCCGCCCACTGCTGGAGGTACATAGTGCACTATTGTCAAATGAACTAGTAAGCTGGGACAGGAGCACTCAACAGTAGGGATGGGCTGGGGGCTTTGTCTCCCCTGCAGATCCACGGTTCATACAGCAATTCCTGACATATATTGCTGAGTGACAGCATAGGAAGGAAAAACACTCTCCAATTGGTTCTGAAGCTTTCTGAGTCCACCATCAAGGCTCCATTAGTCTTCTGTGCTTAACCAAGGGTCCAGAGAAGAAATTACATAGTGGAATACTACTTAGCCTTACAAAAGGCTGCATCATGTCATTTGTGATCACATGGAAACCACACAAAAACACCAGACACAGAAAGGCAAATGCTGATCCAACAACTAATAATGCTGAGCTGATGGAAGTAGGCAGTAGATGGATGCTTGCTGGGGCCTGGGAGAGGGTTGGGGAGAGGGAAAAGGGAGTTGTTGGCCAGAGGATTAAAGTCTCAGGAGAATAATTTTAAGCTGTGCACATGGCAAGGTAACTATTAACATGCTGTGTGTTTGGACAAAATCAAAATAATGTTTTCAAGTATCTCACTATAAACAATACTGGGAAAGGAAATTGATGGAGAAGTTAGTTTGATTTAAGCGAGCCATTATGTATACATATATCAAAGTTTACATCGTAGCTGATATACATAAAATTAGGAACTGTTGATACTTTCGTTCAAATGATTGCACAAGAAGTTATGTTGTTTGGAGAGGATGTAACACCCCATATTTTTGGAACTGAAGGTTGTGACGGGCTCATCTGCTTACTTGACATGTTGATTGTATTACTTTAACCCGTCAGACTCATTCGGGTCTCCTGGAAAGAATGTCTGTGGGAAGGAGGGTGTCCCTGGGAACAGGGAACACGTGGGCAGACCAGGAGGTTCTGAAAGCCCTGGATCAGATATGGTATCTTGGGTCTTGCAAGCTCAAGCTTGCTATGCTTTTTATCCACTTCTTAGAGACAACAGCATCTCCTGAGTGCAGACTTCTTGGTCCCTACTGTAGCACTGAGCCTCTCACAAGAGCCAAGTACCATCCTGCCTCTGGGTCTAACGTCATGCTGAGCCTCTGATGGCCAACACAGATGACCTCTGGCTTACAAAGACCAGCCCTGAGAAAACCACTCCTGTCCTGCTGCGTGAGGAGCACCTGCTCCTCCTTCCCGAGAGGACTGTGCCCTGCTGACGTCACTCTGTCCTCCTTCCCCGAGAGGACTGTGCCCTGCTGACGTCACTCTGTCCTCCTTCCCCCAGAGGACTGTGCCCTGCTGACGTCACTCTGTCCTCCTTCCCCTAGAGGACTGTGCCCTGCTGACGTCATTCTGTCCTCCTTCCCCCAGAGGACTGTGCCCTGCTGACGTCACACTCTGTCCTGCACTTGCTGACAAAATGCTCCTGGTGGAAGCTTGTCCTGCGTGGCTGCTTCTTTCAGATCCTTTTGTTGTCTACTTTCATATGAATGCACGTGTGTGTGCAGGGGGCATCTTGCACACATGTGCATTCACTTGTGTGTGCCATGTCTGTATGTGCACATGTGTGCTCCTGTGAGGCTTGGGGCTGACACTGAGAATCATTCTGATCACTCTTCCACCTTATTCTTTTTGAGCTAGGGTCTCTATAAAACCAGTGGCATTCACTGTGGAATCTAGGGGTCTGACCTTAGCTCCTTCTGCTTACATGGCAAGCATTTTAACCTCCAAGTCATTTCCCCAGCCCTAGGTCTTCCGCGCCTTCTGCTTTAAGGCCAATGCTGACCCAATACCTTCAGCTGAGGACGTTAAACAGAGCTGTTGCTGACTCAAGACAGAAACAGAAAAAGCAAGAAACAAAGCCTTCTAGCTCGCTGCTGCAGCGGAACTTAAGCTAGGCTGATAAGCTGATACTTGCTGAGTGGCAGCCATTTCCTCACATCCAGTCTGTTATCCAGACATAAACCGGGTCATAGTGATGCTTTAACCAAAGTTCCTTTCTCTTTACAGTTGGAGTGTCGGCCATCACCTGGATTCAGGTCTTGGGCTGGACTTTTAAATCCCCATTCTCGAAGTTTTACATTGTGAACTAAAAGCAAAGGTTCTGGGAAAATCCCAACCAGACACCCTTCTATAGCTGGCTCTCTCTGGGAGAGGGGACCTTGTGAAAATTTCACTTGATAATTCACATGGGGAGACTGCGCTGTGAAAACAAGCTCTGCACAGGTCCGTAATTAGCATAATTGCACGCTTGTAGCCAGCACTCCCTGAACCGTCATTCTCAGGCGCTCTGTGGCTACACAGGGTGTAAGCCTCACACCTCACACGTAATGTACACCCGGAAGGTGACTCCGAAATAGTAGTTACTGTGTACCCACATGTGCAAGATAGTGCTCAAATAAGCAAAGCAGACTCTAGCTATGCCCTAAAGAAACCTGGCCTGGGAATTAACTGCAGGTGGAGGGAAAGTTTACAAGGATATGAATTTGGGGTTTCTCTCCATAATTATATATTACATAATTCCACAGTGAAAGGAAAATATGATATGATCTAGACAAGTCCCCTGAAGACAGACAGACGACACACATACACACACACACACACACACACACACACACACACACACACTTGCACACACACAACGAAAATTCTAAGAAGTATAATTAGTCTCTTTTATGGGAGTCAAAGATCTAAGCCACCACAGTCCGCAGTGAGCCATCTCTGTTAGATCTTAGTATCTGGTGGCTCCCAGACACCAACTGTGTATCCCAGAGACATTGGACATTTCATTAAATTGAAGCAATTAATAAAGTATGGACATGTGCTCTGGTTCCATTCCAAAAGCCCCAGGTCCCTGTGGCTTGCCTGCTGGGGAGTAGGTGGGATGGAAATGTGAAGATGGGTCCCCCAGCAGGCTCCCCAGCAGTGACCCATGTGGAGGTCCATGGTCTGTCCTGACAGCCCAGTGTCAATTCCACCCAGACCAACGCCCGAGGAAGGAGGATGTGGCTCTGCTGGCATGACGGGTATGCGTATCATCTCGGAGCATCTGTCATGCCTACTGGAAAAAAACAAAAAACACACACAGGCACATCTGAACGCTCTGCCCACCGACTTCCAGCTGCTTCTAATCCTGCGCATTGAGAACTGATTTTAGGAGACAAAGGCCTTCTTTAAAATAATATCCATAATTTATAGACTGGAAGGAAGGTCCTGTGTCTAGAGTGCCACACGTGCTCCTCAGCTGTCCCCATATTTAAACCGCCCATGGTGACAGGTCCCTGCACACGGGGAACAGGTTTTCCACACTTGAGGTTTTCCTACTGGCTCATGGGGGGACGGGAAGAAATGGATCCTGAGTTATGGCCAGATGGCTCTACTACTGTGAGGACATGGTGGGTCTGAATGACCTCAGAAATGTTCTGCCTGCGAACCATCTTTCCTGCATGGCGAGACTTGTGTCTTCCATACTGTCTAGGGCCGGGAGAGGTCTCCTGTCGCTGGTACACCAACTAGTAACGAGATTCCAGAGTCTCGGGCCAGATGACATGCTCTTCCCAGTTCTCGGCGCTCAGGGAAGATCACCACTGCTTGGGCTCTGAGTGCTTCTGAGTCTCAAGACTTCTCCCACAGACATCTGGGGTGACAAAGATGTGCAGACGTGATATGTACTGCTGCCGAGCCTGGCTCATACCTTCTTCCTCCTTGCTATATCTCACTCTGCTTTTGAGGTAGACAGGTTCATAGAAGTCCCAGACTGGCTGGGGTCACAACATAGGAGAATTGTGAGTTCCTGAATGCCTACAAGGAACAGAGGGTTCCTAGCTTGACCCCCAAGATGAATAAGTACAAGCATTGGTACTGCTAAGCCTTTAAGGTTTGGGGCTGTTTCAACAGTTCATGCCAATACCAAGATAACTCTGCTTTACTCAACTAGATGGCTTCAACTAGTGAGGCTGAGCTATTTATTTGGAAATGTGTTGGCACCTGGCATCAAGAAATGGCCAGCAGTGGTCTTAACTCTCATGACATAGAGACACTTTGGAATGGCAGAGTATTAGCTAATGGACTGTTGCAGTTTGCCTGCAGGTTGCCAATAAATTCACGATGAACAGCTCAGGAGAACAAGGGGTTTTATTCTGGCTTACAATTGTCCCATTACAGTTCTTATTAATCCACCTTGGCAGGAGAGCTCATGCCGAAACACTAGAGGCCAAAGGAACTGGCCACACCCGTACTCACAGGGATTGCTGACAGAGGGGCAAACCTCACTTGCCAGATAGCAAGTCTGTCAAGTACTCTGAAGAATTTTAAACTACTGAACCGGCTTTCTCTGTCTTATCCACTTGCCCAGGGAATAGTCCAACCTACCCTTGGCTGGGTCTTCCATGTCAATCAGACAACTTCCTGCAGACTTACACAGGGACTTGCTTGAACTACTAACTCTTCACTCATGTGCCCAGAACTCAGCCTTCAACTTTCAAAATAGTTGACACCTATATATCGAATTACTTCATGGACAGATCCTAGAACACAACCATTACCTTCTTTGGACAACAAGGAGGACTTCCTTCCAGATGTTAGTAAGGCACAGCCTCAGTTTACTATTCCACCGGGGAGCTCTGGATCCAAATGTTTCGTGGGTGCAGAATCTCCACAGCACATCAGACCATTTTTCCCCCAGCTAGGACCACAGAGCTGACAGTCTCAGACACCCAGAAATGTGTTCAGGTTGAATTTTCCACCTCCCTGATACACTTCAGACTTGGAGAGGTCTTGCATCTGCTTTCTAGCAGCCACAAAATACCTCCTTTAATTGCTTCTCAATGGAAAGCAGAGATTTCTAATTGTCTTCCATGGAACATACACACATACATTCTACACATTTGGGCACAATGTGGTTGTCTCATTTTCTATAAAGACTGTAAATTTTTTTCCCTCATTGGCAAAGAAGAGCCTTTTCAAATCAAACTAATTCTCTTAAAAAGGAAATGCACTTTTCTTTTTAAAGGTTGGAAAAATGAGCTTAGCTTAGCCAGAGCACCAGGGAATCCAATTACACGTATTTACCTGATGTGCTTTTATGGTACACATAACTCACAAATTGCAGGCCATCCTTCATGCTGTGTGCTATGCGTTTAAAAAAAATGTATTTATGATGTTGAGCTCTTTCTTTTGTGGTTTCTTGGAGTGACTTCTCCTCGTCCAGAGCCATTTTCTGGTCGTGCCTTCTGAGAGGCAACAAGCGAACCTTCCAGAAGAACAAGCACTTTAGGGTTCCACAGCCTTGGTTTACATCTGTTTTTTTATTTTATTTTGTTTTTTCCTTTCCCTCCTGCACAGAATATTTGATTTCTCATATGGTTTTAATCTTACACTACAGTGTAGATAAAGACAGACTCTCAGCCTGGTAATCACGCCCTCGTGGTGGCTCCGCAGATACTCGGGAGATGTCTGCTAATTACAGTAATTTGACAGCGCTTCTCCTCAGAGAGGGGGTGGCTTTGCCAAGGTGTCTCTTTAGCTCCTACATCAGGTTGCTTACAGAGGAGGTGCGTGAACCAAACTGCCTTGCTGGGATAAAACATATCCCTGAAGAAATGTTGACTTCATGAAAAGGACATGGGACTGCCCTTCCTTCAGTGGACAGCAGGCAGTGTGTCCCCATGGGTTGTTTTTTAAATCATTTGTTTATTGAACTTAGGACCTGCTGCTTATGAGGCAGAGTCTTAACCCCTGAGCCATCTCTCCAGGTTCCCCATACACACACAGCCTTTTTTATTTTAGAGAGAGATAAGGTCTCTCACTGAACTTTACCTTGTAGATTAACTAGACTTCCTGGCCCAAGAACTCTGGGAATTGGCCTTTCTCAAGTCCCTGGCACTGCAGTCACAGACATACAACCCTGCTTTTACAGGAAGTCTAGGGATCTGAACTCAGGCCTTCATGTATGTGAAGCAAGCACTTTAGCCACTGAGCAATCTCTCTAGCCCTTCTCTAATGTTTGAGGCAATAAAGTTGAGGTTGGGTGAACAACTAAAATGAGGGGTGTGTGTATGTGTGTGTGTGTGTGGCGGGAGAACCGATATAGAAATATATATATTATATAATGTACATATATTATATATAGAGAGAATTATATTCTGCAAACTAGTCAGTGATTTGTTCTGAGAAGCGCAGATATATTTCTAAAAAGATGAGAAAAAAATTTCAATGGCTACAGGTGAGGATTATGGCTTGAAAGGAAACTTCCTGCAGTAAACTTCACTTAAGTAACTCTGTGTGCCGCTCACCATTGGGGCAGCCACGAGCCCACAGGCTTTGAAAAGCTGTTGACTGAAAAGCAGCAGCTCCCACGAGATGATGAAGGAGCTGGTGTGAAATATGCAAGGGAAATTCTCATAAAATCGCTCTTGAGCCATGGTGTCTAAAGTTGGCCTCATTTTACAAGGAGCTGATCTGACATCCGGGACTCGAAGAGCTCAAATAGCTGTGAGCTGACGTCTGACCATCCGTTAAACGCTGAGCCACTTGGGTTGGTCCCATTGAAATCCACTCCCCCTGTTTGGTTTTTAATTTCCTCTGGTGAGAAAGGATGGAACTGTCCTCTGTATTGGGGGCATATGTGGTGTTTTGCACAATGATACATACTAGAGCACAGTCAGGGATGACGGCAATTTGGCATGAAGCTGCTCTGTGGAGGTATAAAATTTTCTATTTATTTTCTAGAAACAGTGTCTGCTAATGACATAACCACGCAAGTGACGCCTGTTTGTGTGGTTCTTAGAATACATCTTTTCATAACAAGGGATCTAGAGGTTGGCACAGCCTTGCATATAGTACAACTTTCAGAGAGGCGAAGCCCTTTGAGGGGAATATGCTGAGGTCTTTTAATTCCGTTTATGGAGGTTAACAAGGAATTTGGGTTGAAGGTTGGTTTTTAAAAGTTTCCATGTTTGATGAAAATGTATCCTACGTGGCTCTGAAGTCATGGAAACATGACTTCCCTAGTGGAATCTGCATTTGAAAAGCTCTACTGAAAGACCTGACTTGAAGAATAGTTTTCTTCTGAAAAAAAAAAAAAAAAAAAAAAAAACATGTCTCTGTTGTAGGACTTCCAGAAAAATTCAAGATGGAGCACAGTATTGTGTCCCTCATCTCATCTCTCAAAGATGTCCAACATGGCTTATATCCGCTTGACAGGGCCCGTGGGTTATTGCCAGTCAATGGTGTAAATTCTCTACACGAACTCATCTAACCCAGAGGTCTTGTCTGTAGATGAGCAAAGTGACTCATAGGTCAGTGATGTTTTCCATCCAGCAACCTGAAGGGAGAGCAGTGGCCTTTGTAGCCCAGGACGCTAAGCTCTGAGACGTGGCTTTCTACCCGGCTTTTTCCCACTACAGACAATACAGACATGCTACAATGGGATTTTTTTTTTTTTTTTGAGGTGTCTAAACCACCTGTAACAGTTACTCTTAATTATTGCTATGAAAGACCATTCAAAGTCAAACAAGTTAAGGGAGAAAAGGAAATTTATTCATCTTAGGGTTCCAGAAGGGAGATACAGTATTTCACGGCAGAGGTGACAGGGCTGGTGGCTGAAGCTGGAGGCAGGCTAAGTCATGGCAGACGGCCCCGTGGTGGCTGGAACACTCCTGGAGAGTCTCTCTTCTTCCCAGTCTCCTGTTGTACGGGGAGGTTGGGAGGTTCCAATGGGATCTAGGGCTGGTCTTGTATTAATCTGGATAATCTCTTCAGGTGGTCTGACAGCTGATTTTAGATAATTCCAGGCGTGGTCAAGTTAACACCCAGGATTAACTATCACACCACCTTATCCACCGTATCACAGTCTCACCACCATTGCCAAAACAGTTTTCAAGGTGTCCCCAAATCAGCACTGATTTCTCCAAAGCGACTAATATAGTAGCTCTGGTGGTCTGTTACCCCATGGCATAGATGCCGCATCCATCACAGGTCTCTATGGACTGAGCGAACTGGAACCTCCTCCAGCATTTGTCTCCCAGTCTGGTAAATGCCTGTAGCATTTGGGTAACTAACATGCTTTTTGACAGAGTGCTAAGGTAAAAACAGTGTTCAAGTCATTTCCAAAAAAACAAAAAACGAAAAACCCTTTGGCAATATCCTTGACCCTGAATGAACTTCAGCCTTCCAAGTGATAGGATTATAGCTATGAGTCACATGCCCACTGTATATAAACATTTAACCAGGGTTTCTAGTGATTTCTGATCCCTTTTAGCATTTCGTCTCCCTCCCACATAGTCCATTTCCAAGGAATCCTCCCCTGTGGCTGGTACTATTGGGTGCCACAGGCAAGTCTCGCAAGTCCACACCCACTGCTGAACCAGAGATGAAGCGCACTGCTGAGAGTGGGCCCAGCAAAGTCAATGGTGGGGGCACGGCGCAGGGTCTGCAGGTCTTTGACATCTAGGACAGGCAGTTAACAGAGCAGAGGCGGATGGACACATAGGATGGAAACACCACTGCTGAGCCGCCTTACTTAGTTCCAGACCTGTAGCTGCTTCTGCTACGTTTTATAGGTCATCACAGAAATCTTAAAGAGCAAAACATGCATGAACAATGAAAGTTGCTAAGCTGAGATCCTTCCAACCCCTTGGTGGGTTTTTAATGTTTTTATTTTTATTCTTTCTTACTTCTGTGTGTGTGTGTGTGTGTGTGTGTGTATGGGTGTGTCTCAGAGAGAGCTGTGTATGTGTGTGAAGGCTCAAAGGTGACTTTAGGAATCACCCTGGATTGTGTTACCTCCTGTTTGCTTTTGCTCTGGAGCTTCCCAGACTCTGCCTTCAGGGTAAGAAGTGCAGGCCACCACCATTTCTGGTTGGTGTTGAGATCTGGGATCAGAACTCAGGACCTTCTGCTTATGAGGCAAAGGCTTTACTCCTGAGCCATCTCCAGCCTTGGGACTGTACCTTTGACCGGGTTCTATCAGCTGCTCTTCCCTGCCTTATCTACCCCCAGGTGTACTTATCATTTTACATCAGTGAGGCCATTCTGCTCCAAGGACTTTTTAGCTGGTTCTTTCACCTAATGCCCTGTGGATTGTTATATATTTAGGAAGGTATATAACAGCTTCTATTCAGTTGTTGTGATACAATACTCTGACCCAAGAAACTTGAAGGAGAAAGGGTTTATTATTTTGGCTTACAATTTTAGGATGAATTGAGTCTTATGTGACCCCAGACATCACAGGTGAGGTTGACAGGGGAGAGGGGGGATATGGTGACAGGCTCACATCAGTCATCAGGAGGCCGAGAGAGTGGTAGCAAGAAGCCCACTGCCTTCCACACCCCCAGAGATGTACTTCCTCTGGCAAGACTCCGCTCCCTACAGTTCCCATAAACTTCTAAAACACACCACCAACTGAGGTTCATATATGTCAAATCCCGGAGCCAATGGGAGGCATCTTACAGTCAAACCACAACAGGGTGTTCTGCACTTTGCCCAGATTTCTAATGATGGCACAACTGATAAGAGGAATTGTGTGTGTGTGTGATATGTGCGATCTGCTGCTGTGTTTGGGTACACATTGTGACATCCTCACAATTGAGCTGCTTACTCTTTCTGCTACTTCACAAAGCTGATTTTTTTTTTTTTTTTGATGTTCACAGTATTGTGAACCTAAAGGATTCCCACCTCAGACAAAGACAAGCCCTTCCAAACTTCCATCGCTCCTGAATGCCAACATGATCAGAGGCATTGAATTCTTTCCAGTGACTTTCTTGCCTGTCTTCTTTTGGGCTCTGGGAATTGTGATTGTCATTGTTGTTCCTGTGCTTTGTAACTGTTGAGAGAACTAGGCGTGGCAGTTAGCTGCAGCTGCTAACCTGGCAAGTGAAGGCTGAGTCTTTGGGCACATCTATGAAGATCTTTTTAGTTCAGACAAACCCAGAGCAGGCCTGTGAGAGATTATCCAATTGATGATGGAAGATGTAGTTGGTAGTGGGTGGGACCACTCAAGATGGATAAGGAGGACCAGTTGAGTACTTGGCACACTGACAAATGGGAAGTGTGTTCCTTTCTTAGCTTTAACTGTACGTGGTATGGCCTTTTCCCTCAGCTTGTGATGTTGGCATGTACTCTGCTGCTACGCTGATAAACACATCTGAGAATAGTAGCTGAACAACAGTAGCTCACTCCTCTAAGCTGTTTGGTTCCCATATTCATTCAGCAACAGGAAGATGAAACTAATAGACGGAGGCATTTAAAGAATCTAAGAAAAATGCTGGGAAGTCAGTCGCTTTTGCTCTGAAGAGGGAGGAATGCAACTGTCTGAGTTAGCAGCATTTTCCAGGGATCTTATCACATGCTACGCATTGCCTTGTGGGATGTTTCTTCGGAGAATTCAGGAGCTGTATGGGTTCCTATAAGGAAACACTGTGTCATGTTGCATGTGCTTATCCACGTCACTGTGCCTGGAGCACATCTCTAGTCTCGAGCCCTGGTATTCCAGTAACACCACCACCAACACAAGCAATGTGTGAAGGAGGAGGAAATGAAAGGAAGGAGCCCACTCGGATCACCCTGCTCCCTGTTCAGGACAGCGTGCCTACCTACACGGTACTTGATAGCAGCACCTACCATCATTGCTGCACTTTCCTGCAGCAGCACTGCTGGGCCAAGCGCCAATTGCCTCCTGGCAGACCTAGGGAAAGGGAGAAGAGCCTCCCAAGACAGGGTGGCTGCCTGTGCAACGGCTCTTTCTCCTAGTCTTCCTTAAAGCTCCCCCACCTCCTGCTGGAATTGTACTTTTGACAAGGATCTGCCAGTTGTTGTTCTCTGCCTTATCTACTTATTATTTTACACTGATGAGGCTGTTCTATACCAAGGAATTTCCAGCTGACTCTTTTACTTAATGCACTTAAGATTGCTATACATTGGGGGAGATAGGTGTGTAACAGCTTCTCTTCAGTTGCTGTGATACAATACCCTGACCCAAGCAACTTGAAGGAGAAAGGATTCATTATTCTGGCTACAAGTGACAGCGACAGAGAGGCCATCCACCAAGAATTAAAGGGGTAGAGAAATGCTTTGGGGAAGGAGGAATCGTGGTAACCTTACCTCTCAGAGGCTGCCAGAAAGGCTATGGATGACAAGCTTCAACCCCGAACCATGTAATCAGTTACCTAAATAAAATGCGAAATGGACAAAGGATAAATGGCTTCCACTGCTCAGAAATGTATGAGCACCTGGTACGTTCAATGTGCTTTGATTAAGCACTTACTGCACAACAAGCACAAAGACAACAACTCCCTTAGCTTCTTCTCCTGCCACTGTGATAAACCACCATGACAAAAGCCACTTACAGAAGAATGGATGTAGACTGGCTCATGATTCAGGGCACAGTCCACCATGGTGGGGAAGCCAAGGCTGCAGAAGCCGGAGGCAGCTGGTCTCACTGCAGCCACAGTCAGCAAGCACAGAGCAGCACTGGCTCGTGCTTAGCTTGCCTTCTCCATTTTCTATGGTCCAAGGTGACCAGCCCAGGAAATGGTGCCGCTCACCTCAACGAACATGACTGTATCCACCCACCTGCCTCCTGGGTGATTCTAGTCTGGTCACATTGACAGTGAACCCTAAGCCCCCCCCTCACAGTCATGTGTCACCTTGACCATGGGAAACCACCATGCTGACCTAGAAAGAAAGGAAATTTCCGAGGGTACACTCTAGCAATCCTATCTTTGAGACAATGTCAACTGGAAACTACTCAGAACATGTTGATAGAAACTCTTGGATTTCCTGCCCACAGCAGCCTTCTGGAAAAAGAAAGCTTTGTCTACAAATGAGCTTTCAGTGTGTACACTGTCCTTTTCTTCTTTTCGTGTGTGCTGTGGGGTGAGTGCATGTATGTGTGGGGGGGGAGGTTGAGAAGGGATATTGGTGTGCAAGAGGACACTTGAATGTATGTGGCTGTGGATACCCAAGGGTGACATAGGAAACATTCTCCATTGCACATTGCCTTGCTCTGGAGTTTCCCAGACTCTGCCTTCCAGGGTCAGAAGTACAGACCTCTGCCATATTTGCTTGCCATTTTTTTTATGAGACCTAAGGATCCTAATTCCAGTCCTTTTGCCTTATTCCTAGACTCTGGTATATGGGTTTTTCTATGGAAGAGTTTCTTTCCAATGAAGGCAAAAATTTAGTGTTTAGAAGTCAAGGATGGGGGTGGGCAATCATGATATTTTGAACATAGTTGCCATGGTTACAGTAAGTGTCCCTCTAAAAAAAAATCCTTCTAAGCTACAAGGTTGCTCACCAGCCTGTGATGCTTGCATTGCTGGGGGAGGGTGTGGACCTTCTAGGAGTTGGGACCCAGTGAAAAGAAATCTTCAGGTCATGTATTTACAGAGGACAGTGAGATCCCAGCCCTGTCCTTATTCTTTCTGCTTCCTGGCAGCGACGAGGTAAATCCCTTGATCCATTACACGCCCCATCACAAGGTCTGCCTGCCACAGAACCAATGGTAAGGGGCCTAACTGACCATGTACTGAAACCTTTCGGACCCCCAAACCAACATAATAATAGATAATTAAGTTCTTTCTCTTAAATTGAGGCTGTCAGCCACTCTGCTACAGCGATGGCCAACTTGAGCCTAAAAGGCTACATTCATCATTCAACTGCTGCACAACACAGGCGCCATTCACCTTCAGGACCAGGCCTGTAACTGTCTAGGCCACCAAGAGTAAGACCCAGCAAAGTCTCAGACACCTGTGGAATGAAAGAGTGCATCAGTGCATGCACAGCACTGGGAAAATTTGGCTGGATAAATAGTAGCTTCTGCTTCTCCACCTGTACCTACCTGGGAGCCCTAGACGGGATCTTGGTGGGTGATATGGACTGTGTTTTCTTATCCACCCAGTAGCATTATTGCAGCAGAATGACCAGCTAGAGACAGTACTCCATGAAGACAGCTGGCATCGCTGTACCCGCCATGATGACTGGCGAGACAAGCAACTGGCAAGCTCTCGCACGGCACTTTGCGCATGGACAGACGGCTAGCGGTCCATCCTCAGATCCTGGAGTGCTGGCTTCCTCATTTTGAGGAGTTACTATAGCCTGGTAGCCGCAGATCACCTGTGCCATGATGAACCTGCTTCAGTACCTGGGTTTCTATTATTCTTTTTTCCTGCTGTGGAATTCCAAGTGAAGCTCACAGTTCGGTTTTCTAAGATGCAATCCACACTGCTTCTGGCATGGTTTGGGTATGAGTTGTCCCCCCACGGGCTCATGCATTTGAATCATTAGCCGGTGTTAAAGTTAGGAGATGGAGCCTGGCTGGAGGAAGGCAGGTCGCAAGGGGTTTGGTAGCTTGGTCCTGCTTCCTCTCAGTTTGCTCTTCTTCTCTCTGCCTCCATAATACAGGCTGTGGCCTGAACCAGACTCCTGCCTTTGCTGTGTGATCCCTGCCATGATAAACTATCATTTTCCTTCTGGACCTGTAAGCCAAATAAATCTTCTTTTCTCCCTCAAGCTGCTGGACTCTGAGTGTTGTTTCACAGCAGTAAAAGAAGAGTGACTTCCTCTCTCTTTTAAAACACTTTAGAATTGTTTTAGAGTTTCCAAAAACAATTTGTCAAGAATGACTGCCCCCCACCACGCACACACAATACTGCATAATAACTCCATGTGGGAGCTGAGCAGGGGTCTATCTAACTCTATATACTAGAGGATGAGGCTTCTACACATATATGTTTAGGGTTGCTGAGGTTTATGAAAAGTGGAATTTTTAAATTCTAAGGTAGGCATTCATGAGAGGAAATAAACACACTCTAGAAAGAGTACAGATGCAGGAAGAGGGTCCGAGAATCCTCCAGGCCTGGCTTTGCTCTTGGTGACATGCCAATGCATTGCGATACTCTTGGGTTAGGAGACTCAACCAACACCCTGGATGAAGGAAACAAGCTAGTGCGTGCAAAGATCAGGGTCAAATTCCTTCCGCCCTGTTCAAGACAATAGTCAGGTAAGGAAGCCTAAGCTCTCCATGGCTTTCCACGATTTATCATTCCAGGATACGGGAGGAAACTACGCCACAACCTCTCCCTAAGCCAAGGCTGGCAATAGTCTGACTCATTTCATTTCTGTGGTTTTGCAGAGTGGAAGGCTTTGGCGTCTAAATGGCAATAGGCAGAATTTTCCTGAAAGCTTGTAAGCCTTTCTTTATGTTCTGCTGAAGAAACTAAGCACTCAAAAGATGTCGCTGAATGATAAGCAAGTGCCAACCATGCCACCCTGAAGTCTGGCTTCTGGCTGTGGAAGCTCCATTGCTATCCTACTGGAAAGAAAGTAGGCTGGAGAGAAGGCTCAGTTAGTACAGTATCTGCTGTCATGCACGAGGATCTGAATTGAATTCCAGAACCCAAGTGAAAGAGTTGAGTGTGGTGTACATTTATAATCCCAACACTGGGGAAGTAGAGATAAGCCAATCCCCAGGGCTTGTTGCCAGCAGACAGCCTAGCCAAGTCTACGAGTTCCAGATTAAAAAGTAAGAGACATTGCCCCCTCCCAGGAAAGTAGACCACTATTGAGAAAAAATTCCTGTGGTTGACTTCTGGCTTCCACATGCACCCCCCACACCCACCCAAACACATATACCAAATACATATGTGCATATTTTTTTAAAAGACAGGGCACAGTGGTAACGTGCTTGCTAAGCAAGCCCCCAACAACCTGATTTGGGATCGCATCTCACATAAAAGTCGGAGGTGGTTGATGTAACTGTCTGGAATATGGGAAATGTGGGTGGGTGGGTGGGAGGGGCAACATGGCAATCTCCAGAAGCTCTCAGTGCAGGTGAAGAGGCCTGGTCTCAAGCGAGGTGGAATGGTGAGGAAGGACACCTGAAAGCTGTCCTCTGACCTCCACATGCATGTGGTGATATAGTATACACCCCCACGCACACACATGCATGACATGCATACGCTCACACATGACACAGATCTATACATTCACTCTCCCCATTCACCTATCACACACACGCTCTTAAAATTAAAGACAAGTTACAGTGTAGAGCTTGTGGGTAAGAATCTGTGTCCTGAAGTTTTAGAGGGACAGCTTAGGGGCTTGCGATGGGGTGAAGTAACACAGCTTTAAGTATGTTATCCTCTGAGTCTCTGGTTCACACGATACCATCCTTCTTCACACTTTGTTCTGGACCAGAGTGAAAAGGCTCCGCTGTGGGTCACCTGCGTGGAGTCTGCCGTCTCCTGCAGGAGTGGCTGGGCCCAAGTGCTCTGTTGTGTGAGTTTCTTTCAGTGCTAATGCGAGTGTGTGGGGAGGCTAAACATCAACGTCGGACGTCTTCCTCAGTTGCCCTCCACTTTATTTTTTCAGACAGGATCTCTTATGGAACCTGGAGCTCATAGATTTGGCTAGGCTGGCCGGCTGAGTCCCAGGCACCCTCTCTTCTCTGTGTCCCCCAGCATCGCGTGGGATAAAACTTAGGTCTCCAAGTTGGTGGGGCAAGCGCTTTACCAAATGAGTCATCTCAGCCCTTTGCAAGACAGCCACTGGGTTTGGTGCACACTGTCGGCAGCCAGCAAAGAATCAGCCTGTTGCCTGTTGCGGCAGCCCGGTGTGCGGCAGACTCACAGTGGAGGTGGGCCACATCAGCTCCACGATCAACCCCTGGCTTGATTTTATTCACTCTTGGCAAGACTTGACTTCCTGGGTCTAAGAGGAAAGGGGGGCAGTGGTTAAAAGTCTCTTTTAAAAAAAAAAGGCTCCAGCGGCTTCTTGGACACCAAAGAGCTCTTACAAAACTTCATGTTGATGAGCTACATGCAAATGAATCAGAAACATGTGGAGCGCATTTCCTTCAGAGCACAGGGGTTGAGAGCGAAGAGGTGGGGGCGTGCTCACCATGATGAATTTGGGCTCTGGTGAAGATGTCAAGTGGGGGGAGCAGGACACTCTCCAGATATAAATTAGGCCTAGGATACCGCCCCCGCCCCTGAGTCTTCTATGATGCAGTATGCACCAGACAACCAGGCGTTAGGAAGAATTAAAACAGATCATATCTCCAGGCCAGTGGGCATCTGAGGACCATGATTTTTTTTTCTGACAGTGTCCAAGAACTTTACATGTTTTCTATAGTCATTCCCAAACTATTAGATGATGTGCTGACTGTTGACGATCACAAAGCAGAATATATAAACGTTCCATGCCCCCAAAATGGTAGTAAAAAAAAAATCAGATGTTTTATTTCTTCTTTGAGGGGTATGCAGCAGATTTGTCAAAGTGAAAGAGGGACCCGGGTTCTGAGACCCTGGAACTTGATGTTCATGGTGTGGTATCCCCTGGAGATTTCGTGTCCCACTGGAGCTCAGTGTCACTCAGACCCTGGGATGGGAGCTGTGGAGGAGAACGGGCAGACATTCGCCCCTCCCCCTTGGACCCACACTTTCTCACATCACAGTTTCGTGAATTCTATGGGGCTACAAGAACAGGTTTCTAGATCCAGCCACATGATAGGGCTTAATCAATCAACACCTCATGTGGGGGCAAAGTAATGAAAGAAAATTAAATGGACTGTTTTTGATTTTTACATGTCGGAAAGCCAGGGATGAGAAAAAGGATTCTCTTCCAAAGAAGGCAGTGAAACTGATGTGGGCAAAGAAGACATAAAAATACTGGCAAAGAAGAAAATGGAAAAATAGGCAGAAGATACTGCAGAAACAGAAGGTCACAAACATGGATGGAGGAGAACGTTGTGAAAGAGAAAAGGTATAAGCTATGTCACCTGTCCCATGCAAGGGACAGATCTGACCCTCATGGGAATACCAGACACACACAAGAACTCTTTTCTTTTTGATAACTCAGTGGCTGGTGGCCTTGGAATGCAGATACAATCACTTTCTGTTGATAATAACGCTAAGCTTAATTATACAGAGGTCGCACTTGCAGGGTTTCTTCCTTCCAGCCGAATCCACGGTGTGGTTCTCCTCTCACTGTGGAATAAGGAAAGCTCTGTTCACAGGGGCCCAGGGATTGCTAATCAACAATGGTGAATGCGTAGGCTGCCAACGTCAGCTCTCATGATTGCCACTAATTAGAAGTCTGTCTGACGCACTCAATGGGGGTCTTTTCTTCTCTATCAGCTACCAAAGGGCACTGGGCTGGGAGAAGTTGGATGGCAGAAAGGAAGGGAAGAGTGAGGGGGTCAAGCTGTGGAGTCTGCTGGAGGCTTGAGTTCAAAGGCCAAAACTTTGTAAGGTCTCTGTGTGGAGAACAGCTGCTTAAACAAGTTCAGAGGCCCAATGAAGGTCAGGCGCAGAGCCTGGACAACGTGCATGCATCTGGCAAGGTGGGTGTCTCAGAACTCCAAGTGCTTCAAGATAGGCTGTTCCCTTAAAGTCCCAAGCAAGTGCTTGGAAAAGAGAAATGACATCGTAAGCCCCCAAGAACACAGAGAAATATAGAATGTCCTTCACTTATGAGACAGATGTGTCTAGGCCCAAAGACTGCCTCCTGTTAGGGGTCAGCCACCACATGTGAGTCACCCCTGCATTTCTGTGTCATGTTGACAGCTGAATCAGGGGTGTCCAACCTTGGGATGGGATGTTGTCATCTGCAAGGTTCCCATTTGAGAGATGTGCAGTCAATGACAAATAATCTGGGGGAAAAAAAAACCCTAACCACGTTTGAAATGAGCTTATGGCTCCTTATAATGTTTGAAATGAGCTTATTATGATTCTGTGTTGGTTAGCAATGCCTTGGCCACAGGCAGTTGTGGACCACGGGCTGGTCACACCCGTAAGCACTGTAATAAGTGCTGCCATTATTTCTCCCCACATCATGTCTCAGTGAAGCAATCTAGCTCAAGGTAATTTCTGGACCTTTGGAACCATTCTACTAACCACATTTTCTATGGAACCATCATCATCATCATCCTGGGCCTTTTGACTAAGTTCAAGGATAAATAGCAACAAAGCCCCACCAGCCAGTTCCCTTTGGATCCCAGGCTGAGCAGCCCACTAGTTAAGAAGGATGTTAGCACATGAAAAGAGAACGGGAAGTATGAATGGAGAAGCAGACTAGTTCAATTATCTGCACCTGATGCTGCGGTTGCTTTACTAGAAATCTCGCGCACAGGATCTGTCTGGTTGGTCCTGCTTCCTTTTCTTGGTCCTGTTAAAAATGTTCTCGAGCTACTATGGAGGGCCCTGCAGGCCAGTGGTTCTCTGAGTGGGTTCCTGGAATAAGCAGTGGAGGCCATCGCATGGAACTTGCTAGAAATGAAGAAAGTGGCTGCACCTGCTCCATGCGTGCGCGGAAGCTGAGCTGCTCACGGGCCCATGGGGTGAGTCTGCTACCAGGTCCAGTTGAGAGCAATGGCACTACCAGCACGCGGCTCGGAGCAGTTCTGCCTATTACAGGAAGAACTCTGAAACCAACTAACACTTGGTCTCTCTGTAAATCAAACTGGAACTTCTGGAGACGGGGGTCTGCACTTCTATGTTAATATGACGGCGTCTCAACTCTTTATACTGCCAAACCAAAGCTGAAAAACCACTACAGTGTGAAGGAATTCTGGTAGAATCTCAGAACACTTGTCAGAGCACAGACTCTGTAGTCAGAGCTGCTTCCCTATCAGCTTCTTTCCTTTAGAAAGACCATTTTGACTTTTTAAAGCCTCAGTGTTTATGCCCATTAAATGGGGGTAGTGATAGGATCTACTACAGGAAATGAAAATACTGTATTTCTTATACAATAAGAGTTTTTTTAAAAGCAGCAAACTGAACTGAGTGATGACCCAGTGGTTAAAGTCTTTGCCTCGCAAGCAAAAGGATCTGAGTTCAGATCCCAAATGCCATGTAAAAAAATGCCAGGTAGATATGGTTGGTGGTGGTCTACAGGGGCTGTTGACATCCCACTGACTCGGAGACAGCCAGGGAAACCTCAGAGCAAAGCTGTTAGGAGGTAGAGCAATCCAGAATGATTCCTGATGTCATCCTTGGGCCTCCACAGGCACACATACATCCATGTACCCCCACCCACTGAGCAAACACTCATACACACATTCATACCACACATGCACACGAAAATGAAAACGCACATCCGTGGTGACCATGAGCAATGGCTCCGGTTGTTCAATGTTCCTTTGGTTACACTGGAAACTCACGTAACTATTTCCCCACTTCCGTGTGAGAAGTCCAGTGGAAAATCCACAAAGTGGTGAAAGGACCACTTCTTTTTGAGGCCCTCCACCTCGAAGCAGGTGGTCTCGGTGATCTTTTTTTTTTCTTTCCTACTGATGTTGAGGCCCATGCTGCCAGGAAGTGACTGGCCTGGAATGTCAGTCAATATCCCACTGACTTGGGGTGCCTGTGACTCCCAGCTCCTCACGGACTCTCCTGGCCTGAGCTGGTTCTCTCTGTGCTGACTTGAAGGTCAGCTCCACTAAGCAAAACCCACTATTTGCCTGGAGTGCTTCTGTCTATTTCCTTTAGCCGTCGTCTGTCCCCAGTGGCTATGGGACTCAGGACCGACCCCAGGACCCACTGAATGCTGGTGCTCGGCTTCCCCATGGCAACGAGAGGAGTGTGTGCACGTGTGCATGGCATACACAAGGCCTGCGTGCTTTACAGTGGTCCGTGAACCAAATGGGGATCACGGCTCAGAAATAACCATTCGTACTGTCTCTGACCTTTCTTTCTCACTTCTCAATGTTCCTTTACCTGAAGTGTCTGAATGACTAGCTATTTTCAGTTTTGGGTCTTCTGAGTCAGGGTCTCACTACCGTAGCCCAGGCCGGCCTAGAAGTCCCAGTCGACCTGCTTTAGCTTCTAGAGTTGAAATGACAGGTATAAACGACCAGGCTTCATGAGACCAACTTACATGACAAGATGATGGGATTTAGACAGCAGTTTCTTATTTCATTTATTCCTTGTGATCCTATTAAATTTCAGATATTTTATTTCCTGGGGAAAACATGAAATGTAGAGAGCAGTCATGAGTACATGAGACACATGTGTGCACATGTATCCTTAACAGCCTTCATATGTGCAGTTCACTCTTGTCAACTTGACCGTGAAGGACAGAAGAGAGAAATGGATGAGTCATGCTGGAAATGTTACTGTTTGTCTTAGTGCATTCTAACTGGATCTAGCTCAACGTCAGTTTTTGGATAATTTGCTCTAGGAAAATAGGTGCTATTCCCGCAGAAAGTAGGGTAGATAAACTGTTTAGAATTTGATAATACCAAGTCAGGGCTTTGGAAGTCAGACCTTCCAAGTGAAGGTCGATGTCCCTGTTTGTAGTCAACAGCACAGTCTCAGAGTTTCCCGAACACCTCAGGAATGCTCAACTTCCCAAGAACCTAGAGCAACCACAGAGAATAAACATGACCTACTGTGTGCTTGTCACTGTGGCATAGTCTCTGAAGCACATGTCCCCTACAAGAAGCATCCAGTGACCCTGACTCTGATCACTTGAAACTAGCATAGGAAAGAAAATGAGGAAGAGCAAAGGCAGCCACTACGAGGGAGGAGAAACAAAATGATAAAAAAGAGCAGACTGCCACGCAAGCTTCGCCTACTTGTTCCACAGCTGAGCAAACTTGCAGTTAGCAAAGCCCAGACCTAGCAGCTGAGCTCGTTCCTGGACGTTGACACCGGTTCCTATTCTGCAGCATTACTCTGCTGTCAAACTTTGCTTGCATGTTGCCAATGAATTCATGACCACACAGCTTAGGGGATCAAGAGGTTTTATTCTGGCTCATGATCAACCAGTTACACTTCTCAGTCCAGGTTGGTCAGAGAGCTCAGACCAACACAAGGAGCCAAAAGTCACACATATCCACAGGATTGCTGAAAGAGGGACAAACCTCACTTGCCAGACAGCAAGCCCATCGAGAATGCCAACTCACAGAACCAGCCTTCCCATCTTATCCACCTGCTCAGGGAAGAGTCTCGCCCACTGAGTCTTCCCACGTCAACCAGACAACTGCCTGCAGACTTGCTCAAGAGCTTGCTTTAGCTACCAACTCTGCATATGTACCTGACTTTAGCCTTCAGTTGCCAAGTTGAAGCTATGCATCTACCTAACACATCCTATGACTAGAATACACAGGGAGAAATCTTCACCCAGGCTAGAGTCATCAGCAAGGTGGGGAGAGGATTAAGTGGAGGAAGATTTGGATGGGTAAAGAAGAGTGAGATGTGATCGGGCAACCATATGTACAACTTGGAGTTCAATCTGATTGGAGCCACAGGAGACTGAAGATTAAACAGAATGAGGAGTGGGGGTGTGAAGCAAGCAGGCTACAATGCACATAGACACACACAGACCCACTAGACCCCCACACACACCTCATGGACCCTTGGGGATGCAAAGCAAAGGTCAACAGATGTTGGAGATCTGGGCATCACCAGCGCAAAGCAGCCAACTGATCAGATAGCCTTTAGGTGGAAGCGTTCAATGCCAAGGACTAGGAATGGCTACCACGGAGGGCAGAAGAAAGAACTGGAAAACTGGATTTCAGTTCTTTCATACAGACTTAAATGGTTCTACATGAATCCAAATCCCAGCTGTCAAGTTCAATAGTGTCATGGTTTGAAGTGCGAGTTGTCTCTTACAGGCTCATGTGTTTGAATCTTTAGTTGGTTGGGGAAGTTATGGCACCTTTAAGAAGTGGAGCTTTGCTAGAAGATGGCAATCACAGGGTGGGCCTTGAGGTTGATTGGCTCCAGCCTACTTCCAGGAGAGTTCTGCTCTTGCAACTGGCAATTTCTCAACTCTCAGCTTCCATGAAGAATGTGACTTAGATCACCTCCAGCTTCTGTCAGCCACCCATGCCTTTTCCAATATGAAGGACTGTGTCTCTCCTTTGGAACTTTAAGATGAATAAATATCTCTTTTTCCCTTTAAACTGTTTGAGCTTTATAGTTGTCTCACAGCAACAGGAAAGAGTAATTGGTATAGTTATTTCATTGGTCAGTTCTCAGAACTTCTCTGTGAATCACACATTCACTTAGCTCAAAAGTTAAATGGGAATAGGGCAGAATTTAAGAATTATTATCACACTGGGCAGCCTGGAATGCTGGCTCTGGAAGGCAGAGCTTAGAAAACCCTAGAGCAAAGCAATAAAGAGCACAGTAATCCAGGATGATTCCCAATGTCATCCTTGGATCTCCCCAGGTACACACAAGTGCCCTCTGACAAAGACACACATATATCACACACAGGATAAAAATAATACCAGTCCTGTGGTTAGTGGAGATAATGCTTACACAGGGGTCATAGAAACAAGCTCTGTTAAGACTGCTTCCAGCAGTGAAACCATGGGGCACCAACCACAATACACATCCATTTGGAAATGGATAACTAAATATTTCTATCACAGAATACCATGCAGCAGTTTCTAAATCTGGGATAGTATTATAATCTTTTATGGCTTGGCTACTGGTTGGAGCATGTTCCTGAAAGACTCATGTGTTGAAGCTAGGTCCCTGTGTGGGGGTACTGAGGTGAGGCTGAATGAGGGCTCTGGACTATAAAGCATTTGCAGAGCTCATGAGAAACTCTTGACTCAGTTCTTGCAAGAGCAGACTGCTACACAAGACGGAGGTGGCTTCCTCTACACCTTGGCTTCCTGTCTCCCGTATGAGCACTTCCACATGCTGTATTTTCACTGTGATGCCACCTGTCGGGGTGTGATATGGCCATGGAGCCCTGGACACATGACTAGGGACATGCTCATGTACTGCCTCCTGTGAACTACGCAAACCTCCTTTCCAATAAAGTCTTTCATTACAGATGCAGAAAACTGACTAATGTATATTCTAACCTAGAATAAAACTTCACAGATATATGAAGGGAAGAAAAATAAACGAGCCAGTTTCTGTAAATGCCATCTATACTCACTAATAAGGCTGTGAACATGATGCTGTCTGTACAAACCTTTTCAGTGTCTATGAACATCTCGGGGCCAGTCTCTGAAGACCTCTACGTGGTAGGGACAGCAGTACACTAGACTGATATTTCAACAGGTCTAAGCACATGGTGAACTGGAACAAAGACCCTGGTGTCAAGGAAAAGATCAGATTCCTGCAGGAATGGCCGGTGCTGCTTATTTTAATCATCAGAAGAGACAAAAATTGCAGAAGGGATAGAATATTTAAACATGTCTGTTTCTGCTTGTCATAGGCAATCAGGAATTTATAGCTAAAGTCTTAGGTTTTTTTTTTTTTTAAATTGCAGCCAGTGTTTATTTTTTTCTTTAGAGAAGATGATTATACTTTAATCACGGACATTTTTAAAGGGACATGTTTGGAAGCATCACACCACCCACTGAATTCTCTAGAACGAGCTCAGATTACTGAAACCTAGCTGTGTCACTCCGGATATCAAGGAAAGGTTGAGTGGGAGGCCCTGGGGGAGTTCTCAGAAGGACACCTTTGTTCTCAGAGCAGAGCAACAAAGCAAAACAGCTGCCATGGTTATTAAGACGCAAAGCCAAACTCTGAACGCACAAATTCACAGGGAAAGGGCCACACATCTGCAGCGATCCTGCCGTCCAGGATGTTTACGAGTTCTCTGCAGTAATTGAAACTCTCCCGCTGACACTGTCTTGAAGGATGAGTCTCGAATTGATGAACTCTGATTCTACACTGCCAGTGCTGGAGTTGAGTAAGATGTCCGAGAGAAGGTAAACATAGGGAATGCACATGGCACAACAAGAAGAATCCTACAGGAAGGTTCACCTTCAGGATCCTGAGCAATGACCTGTGGGTAAATAAGTAAAGGGGGGCCACAAAGCAACTACTGTTTAAAATGCATGGAAAGCTGGGATGAGCGCTCAGAAGGCAAAGTGTTTGCCTTGCAAACATCAGAGCCTGAGTTCAATTCCCAGAACCCATGAAGGAAGAAGCTAGGGGTGTGGTATATGCTCATACTTCCAGGTGCTGGAGAGGGGGAGACAGAGACTCCCTGGGGCTTACTGGCCATCCAGTACAGCTACCCTGCTTAGTGCATTCCAGGCCAATGAGAGAGCCTGCTCCACAAAATGGGGTGTGTGGTATTCTAACCATCACAGCCCAAGGTTTCCTCTGGTCTGTGTATGCTTGTGGATGCACATGTACCTACATCCCATGTACACACACACACACACACACACACACACACACACACACACACAAATAGTAAAAGACTGGGTTTAATTCAAGACTATCTACAGCTGGATTTGTCTTGTCCTTTGTCTATAAGAAACCCATGAAATCTGCATGTAGGGTGCAAAGCTGCAGATTAGCTAAAGAGACCAATGAGAAAGAGCAATCACGAGAGACCAAGCTGAAGGGTTCCTGAGAGAACATTCCAGCAACCATTGCCCACCTCTCAATGCTCTTTCCTAAACTCAGACTGAGCAACCCTCTAAATTTTAACATCTTCAACTCCATAATGAGCACGATCATCACTCACCCTCTTAGGAAGTTTTAGGGTGATTGACAAGCCAAGAAATCTTTGCCATAATAACCAAAGAAAATCTATGAAATGTTTTCACTTAAGGATAATTCCTTTAAAAAACTAGTAAGACTTGGCCAAAAATGGTTTGAGAGTCTAATAATATAACCCCTATACAAAATATCACATTACCATATTAGAAAAACTTTGCTAAGTATAATATGCCAAGATTGAGGTAATTTTGCCTTTTCTCCTATTGGGAAATGGAATATCTCATGCAATATCTTAATGTACTATACTCATCCTTTCTCTATTTTTTCATATATATATGTAGATGAGGTATATGTGTGTGTATAGATGCATGTTTGCATGTGTGGAGGCACACATATGTGTGGAGGTGGTGATCAGGGATTGATGTCAGGAATCATCATCAATCACTTTTCCACTTTATTCTTTTGTGGCTGTGTCTCTAATTAAACCCAGCACTTGCTTACAGTAACTAGCTTGCTCTGAGGATTCCCAGGTCCTGCCTTCAGGGGCTGGAGTTACAGGTGGCATTGCAACTGGTATCTGGGGGGCCTTCTGCTTGCACAGTAAGCTGTTTAACTGCTGAACCATCTCCCACCCTCCTTTATCCTTCTGAGAAGTACTGTGCCTAAGTGAGGAGATAAAGCAAGGGGATTCACAGTGTTAGGCTACTATGTACTAGGACTTGAACACACTCTCTGCAGTATCACAACAGTGACTATAGTAACTAAGACAGCTCTCAGCACACTAATGGACAGAGAGCATGTACAGTGTGGATATGCCGGGCCAAGAAATGATTCTCATCTATAGCAGAATGGAGCAGGGTGGTACCCAATTTCATCACATGACACAATATGACACACAACTTCAAACATATGAATTATATAGCTCTGGAAATTTCCATTTAATATTTTTAGACTTTTGCTGACCACATGTAACTGAAGCAATGAAAAGTGAAACCTCGGATAAGAGCGGAAGGAGGAGCTGGCAGATACTTCGCTAATATATAACTAGAAATCGCTGTCAGGACGAGTTCCAAGCGTTTGCAGATGACTTGGTGCCAAAGGCAGCCAGCCCTTAGAAAGGAAACCTGAGCAGCTTCCGGACCTTCGTGTGGTGAGTCAGCAGGTGTGAGGTCAGGAAACCAAGTCCCTTCCAGTTTCACAAAATTTGGGGAACAGGATTCCAGCTACCCTTGGAATCTGCCTGGGTGCCTCTTCCCATCTACCATTCACGGACTCCCCATCCTAAAATGGACAATGGTGAGAGACAGCAGCAAACTGGGATTCACAAAGGAAGGGAAGATGTGGTACTACCCATCGCGACAGCTAGACCCTGTTTGGAAACCAGCCTGAGCCTAGTGCTTCTCTATTCTCCTTCCTCCAAGCTCCAATTAAAGAAAACACCCAGAGCCTGGAGCTCAAAACAAAGCTCACCGCTGGGAAACCAGCTGCTTCAAAAAAAAAAAAAAAGACATAAGTCTGCTTTATTTTGAAAGACCTTTTCCATTTCCGGGGGGAAACATGGACCTCGGCAGAGTCAACAGCTGCTCTGAGTTAATAAAATCTGCAGTATCTTTGCTTGGAACGTGATCAGTAGTTTTTAAGTTAGAGAGCTGGGATTCTGGGAGTACTTCTCCTCTCTCAGTACTTCTCCTCTGGTGATTTGAATTCTTTCTTCCTGTGGAGACCACAGAAGGGTGTGGTTATTCTTTATTCCATTTCAGGTCTCCGCAATGGTAGGAGGTCTCAGGACACAATCCACCCACGGGCTGTCCATAAGGCAGAGGAACAGGGACTGGGGAATGTGGTTCCCAACCAAGTCACCATCACTGCCGATTTCCTTCCATGTAACATTCTAACACATACTGCATCTAAGAATTGATCATTATTTCTGAAGAAGAGTTAACAATAAGGGCCACCGTGCCAAAATGGAATTTAAGAAAGTTTTAGAAAGTTAGAGAGCTGGAATTCTGTCACTATTTCTCCTCTATGTCAGATTCTTTAATGAATTCTGTTAAGTTGAAAGACAACACTGTTCAGTTCAACTTGCATCTGACATAGAAAGAGAACGAAGTAAAAAATAAGGAAATTCAGAAGTTACATGGCAGCTGTTGCCTCTGCCGAGGGCCATGTTTTTTCTAAACATAAAGGATCATCAAAATATTACATGATGGTATCTAGAAATAGATCCCGTTTACCATTCAGAAGAAGTGTTTATATCTTTTGTGGTTGTTTTCAGAAATGAGAGGATCAAACAGAGTAACCTTGCTTCCACACATATGTGCATAAATGCATACAATGAATGAAAAGCCTTTGGCTAGGGCTATGCTATGGGAGGAGGAGGGGACCTGTTTGGATATGTTAAGGAAACATACTCTTCATGAGCAGATGTGGCAAGTCAGAGGTGTCAACCTATCTCCAGGCTCACCTGTACACTTGGTCCCCAGCTGTGCCAGAAGGCTGTGAGCATTTTTGGATGCTAGGCTTGGACAGCAAACGCACCAGGGTTACAGCAAACCTCGGTCCCAGCCTCAGGTCGCCGCTTCCTGATCTACCAAGATGCTATAATAGGCCCCCCTGAGAGCTCCTGCACCACTGACTGGGCCTCCCCACCATGAAGCTGTGAGCGGAGACACACCCTCCTGGCCTTAAATTGCTTCCTTCGGGCACTTTGTTCCACAGGTCATGGGATTTTGTATTCCAAGAACTAATCATTCATTTAAATGGCCTAATTTTGACTAGCGTTGAGAAGGTGGAAGTTATCACTTGTGATGTAATTAATTATTTTGAGAAAACAGATTTTCTTAATCTAGCATGGTGTATCCCGCCATACATACAAAATGGCAGTAAATGCCAGAACATCCCTCCCCCATCACAAGGGAAATGAGACAAAACTAGGCAAGTTACATGACTCTTCCATCCTTGCCCTGTGCAGGCAAAGCACGTGCAGCTACGTAAACACAGGAGTGTGAACATACTCTCTCATTTCCCCTTCTCCTGTCTAGCTTCCCCGCACTGGTCAGGGTTGGTCCCCCGCCCACCTGCACAGGTGGGGTGCTACGAAGATAAGCCTTAAATAGCCTCCCCCGTGCTTTGCCTCATTGATCCCCTGAGCTCTGCCCTGTGAAACAGAGGACTGCAGACAGATCTCAGGACCAGAGAACCAGAACTTCTCAGCTTTGCAAAGCTGATTGGATGCTCCAAGTTTGCCTGCCAAGGATGGTCTGATGGAGCTGACTCTGTAGGGCACCAGGCCCGGGACAGGACTCGAGATCTCTTGACTTCCCTCCCTCAACAAATGGCTGTGGAATGTAGTTGATGGTTGGCTGAGGATGACCCTCCCAACCCAAAAGTTTAACTCTGAGGAGTCGCTTTAAAATAAACAGATAAGTTTCGCAACCGCAGCCTGGCCAGATGCCAACTTTTAGGTTATTCCCTGGGCTACAGTATAGGAAGGGTCAGTGGTCACGGGAAATCTCCTTGACGATAAAAGACGTGGCAACCGCACAGAACGAGTTCTGACGGAAGCGCTCCATCGACGGCCAGGCATCCGTCACGCGCCTTGCTCCACCTCTGGCTCAGCTTGCCAATCTCCTTTTTATACAGGGTTCCGGTCCATGGGGGTAGAGCTTTCTGTTGACGTCAAATGCTTTTCTTTAATTATCACTTTATTTTTGTAGTTTTACAAACATAGTGAGTACTCATCCCTGCTTCCCCCCATCCCCTCTTCCTCCCATACTCTCTTCCCTTCATACATCCCTCCACTGCCTCCCACCCTCCTTCCTGCCTGTCTGCTTCTACGGACCCCAGGGCTCCCTCTGGCTTGTCTACCCTTGTGGGGGTTCAAGCCTCTGTGGCACACCAAGTTGCCTCTCTTTGGGCCACCCCACTGATAGAGGCATTTCCCTTCACTCATCCAGCTTTAGTCTCCAGGGTTTCCACTGTATGTTCTTATCTCTCTTGAGTTCCTCTATAGTCTACGGGGGCATGTTGGTATGTGAAATATGCTATTTTTAGTAGTCCTTAAGGAAGCTTCTATTTTGGTGTGTTAAAATAATTTCTCACTTTTAAAATAATTATGCAAAAAACACTTAAGTCAAAAATATTTCATTTTGTTCATCTTTAAAATTAGCCAAGTAACAGGTTTCATTTTACCAAATTCATTTCTATGTCATCACCTGAGACAGCTTTGCTCAACAGACGGCCCTTATATTGTCACTGTAAACATAAAGGACATAATAGAGATATAATTTTTAAAAATTTCTCACGTGTGGAAGAAACTGCCACTTTTACAGTCTATTTACATCTTTGAAAAGTGCATTTACATTAAGAGAATTAAACTGTAAAACAGAAGAAATAATAGTGGCCTCTGATTGGCTGAGACTGGCCCAGCTGGTTGGGATAGAGTTTCAATGTGTATGTGATTTGGGGAGGGGGGAGAGCCTTGGGCAGCTCCCACGCAAACATAAGGAGCTGAGGTTGGATCCCCAACATAAAAAGCCAGATATTATGACAAGTGCCTGTGGTCTCAGTGTTGGGAAGGTAGAGATGGCAGGATTTCTAGAATTTGCTGGCCAACCAGTCCCCAGCCAACTGGTGAGCTCCAGGTTCAGTGAGGACCTTGCCTCAAACACTGTAGTGGGAGAAACTGAGAGAGATGCTGGCTGCCAACCTTGGTCCCTCTGTAGGCACCCACCAACACCACCCTGTCATAGGCACAGGTATCAACTTGACAGTTGAGGGTTTGAGCTCTGGGCACATTTGTAGAGAACTAATGGTTGAGTTAAGCCCAGAGCAAACCTGCAGGAGATTGTCTAGCTGATGGGGAAGGCACAGCCTA
The DNA here is from genome assembly GCA_023101885.1 of Typhlomys cinereus. Lineage (NCBI taxonomy): Eukaryota > Metazoa > Chordata > Mammalia > Rodentia > Platacanthomyidae > Typhlomys > Typhlomys cinereus. The sequence continues at coordinate 13,098,195 of JALPQD010000010.1, forward strand.
TGGTGGGTGGGAGGCCCAGGGACAAAATACAGAATGCTGATTGAGAAAGTTGGCATCCTTGTGTACACTTGGCCAGACATGCTGGTCTAGCAAGTAAGGATCATCCCTCTCTTAGCCATTATGTAGAAATGGTGTGGCCAGTTCCCTCGGCCCTGGTTTTGGTGTGAGCTCTCCCATCAAGCTGGACTGAGAACTGTAACCTAACAATCATAAGAGAAAATAAACCCCTTGTTCCCTTAGGTCATTCGATGGTGATTTATCAGCAACCATGCAGGCTGACTGCTACACTAAGAACTAGAAAACACTTTATCACACAATCATCTCAATTCTTTAGGTGTGGTATTTATATTTAATGTGAGCAGATAGCACATAACCTGTGCCAAGACAGAAGCAGCCATGACACACCCACTGTCTGCAACACCATCCAGTTAGCACGAGCAAGGCTTTCTCTGAAGTCCTTTACCTGGAGGTTGGGCCAGTGATCTCAAGATAACCAGTAATCTATCGGTGTGAACAAGACTTCTGGATAAAGGCAGAGAACACTATATGGTCCTTTTTCTATTTCAAGTTTGGTGCAATCAGTGCCCCCGATCCTCCAAATTCAGCTATCTCACCCTTCAGTATTACTAATGTTACTAGTTTACTAAGAAAGAAATTGAGGCGAAGACAGAGGGACCAAACAGGATGGGGAAGAAAATTCAGGCCAGATGCTAAGAAACTGGTCACTCTCATCTTCCCCCATACAAGACGAGGGTTCAAGCTCTGGGCACATTTGCAGAGAATTGGTAGTTGAGTTAAATGCAGAGCAAACCCGCAGGAGACTGTGTAGTGGACAGGAAGGCCCAGCCCATGGTGGGTGGGACTAGTTCCTGGGCAGGGGAATAAAATGGAGGGAACTGTGTGGCAAGTAAGGATCGTCCCTCTCAGCTGCTATGTGGAGATGGTGTGGCCAGTTGCCTTGGCCCTTTGGTGATGGTGCTTGTCTCCTGTCAAGCTGGACTAAGAACTGTAACTGGATTATCTTAAGAGAATAAACTCCTTGTTCCTTTAAGCTCTTTGATGGTGAATTTATCAGCAACTATATAGGTGAACTGCAACACTTTGCTTAGGAAGAAACCTCCAGCCCAGTTTTTCACATAGATAAATGGAACATTCTGTCAGAATATCTGCATCACTGTGGAAGATCCAGAGAATCGCTGAAACATCTCTGCTCCGTTGTATGTCTGATGTGACTTGGAAACATTCGCCTTGCTCATTCACAAGTTTACACCACCTCAGTCAATGGTGTTGGCACCCATTCTCCCCAGCTCAAGCTGGGAGTGACCTCTGGGACACGGATCCCTTTTTGTGAGCATCAGAAAGACTGCGGACACAGACGCTTCAGAACAGAGCTGCTACTGTGTTTGCAATGCTGGGGCCGAGCCTCACGCATGGTTTTAACGCTAAGGTCTGCGTTATTGAGATTCCCTCACACAGAGAAGACCTTGAGTTCCTGGGAACGGCCAACAAGCTTCATGGCTCATGTGCATAAAGTGACCTTGGCACATGTGCGCACAGAAGCTATTTGCTGGGTCTGGATGGCATTTGTTAAGGAGTCAGGGAGATACAGAGCAAGGGGCAGGGGGCATGAGGTTTGGGCACACGAGCTAGTATGTACATTAACTGAATTTGCCTAATTAGTGAAACAAATACAAAGCTTCTGGAGAGAAACCATGCAATCTTCCTCATCCCTAGAAGCCCCTCCCTTCTATCCATACTGTGGATGTTGGGAATGTATAGATTTTGTCTGAGAGATGATGGCGGTTTAAGCTTTGAGATCTGCAAGGAGGCAACTGTTCACCCCTCCAGTTCCCTAGATGTTTCAGCGAACATTCCGATGGCTTCAGCTAATGGGCTCAGCACCACCACCCCACCCTGGAGTTCCGCACCACCCTGTGCCATATCCAATCCTTGCAATGGCTTAGACCAGGGCAAGGTACACTTTGTTTAGTGGCTACAGGAGAAGAGAAGACATGGAACACTAACCCGGCAAAGGCACATGCAAAGGCCCGCACTCCCACAGCAAAGAGTGTGGTTTCCATTTGCTAGTAAGAACAACTCCAATACACCCTAATCATATGGGGCACCAGAGTGTGGAACTTTTATTATTTTACTATGTCAGCATCTGATCTTGCCTGACCACTGTCTTATAAGGATACTGATGTTATTTGAGTCATGCTAAACTGAATTTCCCCTGGAAAATACTTCACACTGTGAGTTCAGGGGTGGGGGTGTAGGAGTGGGGGACAGGGGTGTGCGTACTATTTTCTTGGGCAGCTATTCTGTTCTGTTCTCTGAGCATCTGTTTGGGAATTTTCACCTGAAACTCAATCTTGTGCCTCCATCCCCTGAACAAGGAATTATAAAACAATCTTTCCTCATAGTGATTTTAAATAATGAACTTACAACTTTGGGGGGATCCAGAGGTATAGTTCAATGGCAGAGCATGTGCTTAGCACATATGAGATCCTGAGTTGAAATCTCGTCACAAGGAGAGAAGAAGAAAGGAAGGAAAGGGGGAGGGAGAAAGGGAAGGAAGGAGGGAAGGAAGGCAGAAAGCTGGCTCGAGGGGTATTACTGAGTGTGGTAACACGTGCCAGCAATCCCAGCACGGGGTAGACTGAGGCAGGAGAATGTCAGCCCAGCTACATACTGACTTCATATCAGCTTCGATAAACAGTGGACCCTATCTTAAAGGATTAGACAAAGCAAACAAAGAAAAAACAAGTACAACTTGGTACAAAAGCTGTTCTAGAGGACACCTCCCCATTTTTTTATGCTGGAAAAACTGGTAGCTTCTTTGGTTTCTTTGGCTTCTTTGTGTGTGTGTGTTTGTGTGTGTGTGTGTGTAATGTGTGTCTGTGTGTAGAAGAGCGCACTGTGTGTGTCTGTAAAGACCCAAGAGTGACTTTGGGAGTCACCATGGATTCTTCTACCTCTTTTTTGCTTTATTCTAACAGAATTCAGGTCCTTCTACTTGCCAGGCAGAGTCTTAACCCCTGAGCTATCTCTCCAGCCCCACAACTTCTTTGCTTTCCAAGAGGAATTCCCACGTGTTCGCACTATTTCAGGAAGATCTATGTATTTCCCCGAACTCCACTGCCTGCCTGCCCGACCCCCCAGGGAGACTTACACATTTTGGTCAGAAACCAGCTTCTGACCTGCGCTGGTCCCTCGTCTCTAGAGCCACACAGACACACTGTACAGGTCCTCAGGACGCCCACAGCCCCAGAGCGTGTGACCAGCCCCCTCGGCTTCCCTCCCTCTGTCCGCACTGCACAGGGTGGGGGAGTCTTTCGCCCTAGCACCGGACACTCAGGTCAGAGGGACAGCAAGGATCTCAGAACGGCCAAGGTCAAAGCCAGCAAGAGGCATCGCTCGGCGAGTGGCATGTCTGCATGTGAACAAAGGGTGTCCTCTGAGGCGGGCACGGGACGTGCTTCCTGGAAAAGTCTGACCCGGCACACTCCTGGCTGTGGAGGTGTTTCATTAGACTGAAATGAACATGCTTCCCGCGGTCCCTTTGAAACGCTACTCAGGAAAGTTCCTGTAAACTGCAGGTCTTCATTTGCTTCTGGACAGAGTGTAAAGGACCCTCTCTCTGCAAGGCAAACCTCGTTCACAGTCAGCTCAACGCACATACCACGGCCCAGTCCCTCTTCTTCTTCGCTTACTGAAAGTGCCGGCTCAAGGCTCTGTAACTGGGCACATAATGGACACACAGGGGCTTCCTATGCATCCTTCAGAAAGCACAGTGATAAGGCTTTCTGTATCTTCCCTCTGTTGTGTGTGCACGCACCTATGTATTAGTGTGCATGCAGTGCCCATGTATGTGCATGCATGTAGACACTGCTACCCCCATCTTTTAACATGAGATCCAGAGAATTGAACTCAGGTCCTCGCACTTGCCACCACAAGCAATTTTTTGACTGAGCTGTTTATGTAGTAGTCTTTTTCCAGGCTTTTAACCTGGCAAGTGAAGATAATGTTTTTTCCAAACATGGTTCCAAGATACACCTCTCCATTACTTCTCGCCTTAGGAGGGGGTGTTTCCCCTTTAAGCGGCCCTGGCACACCCACTCCTAAGTCACCTTCTCCCTTTTCCTATAAACAGAAACACAGGCTTGCAGACTGCCTGGTAGGACTTACTAACTGCAGCTGCAAGGTGCTTCACTGTATTTTCTACTTTAAAAAAATGTAGACAGTTGGATGAGAGGGATAAATCCAAAGAACTGTAAGAGAAAGCGAGAGCTTTTTGGAAAGAAAAAATGTGCCTGTCAGTCACACACACAGAAGCAAAAAAATGCTTCCATTAGTTTTACAGGGGTGACCTACTTTCTCACTGACTGTGGGGCTAATGACGAGTCTGAAGTCTAACATCTACGTCTACCACTTCATTCAATTTCACTGACACAGCCAGCCCTGTGTCCTTATGGTGGTTTCTGGAAACTTCCAGTGCTGAGTAACACACCCAGGAGCAGTGGGCTATGATTTTACCTGGGAGTTGCCTGGCCACTTTATGAGCTGTTCAGAATTTACTGGATGTCTCCAGGCTTATCCGCCCCTATCCATCCTTATGCCTCTCTTGATACTGAAGCCATCACCTGCCTAGGCTGATCAGGTTATTGTCACTCGCAGCCACACAACTTCAACTTCACGGTGTCACGTGGAGACCCAGAGCCCCATACAGCTCCACCTACCCAAAATCAGCACAACCCAGCATCTGTAAGTGCTTCCTTTATGAAATGGAAGCCCGTGTTTAGTTTCTTCTCAGCCCACAGAACCATCCAGTCTCTGTAAGAATCTTCAGAAACTCTCTCCCGTGTCTCTGCTCCACCTTCCCCCACCTCCCCTGTAACTCGCAGCAAGTCTCATTTTTCAAAGCCCTGTTGGGAAGGCAACAAACACTGTCTAGAATCTTCATTTTATGACCAATCCCATATGCGACACTGGGCAAGCCTAACCTCTTGACTCCTCTTTCTTTGTCTGCGAGACAGAGCAATAACAAAAATTACTGTGGTATTCTGGCATAATGCCCATGATATAGTAAGTGCTCAATAAATGTCAGTTAGTTGCTCACTGAAAAACTTTTATTATCATATGCCTAACCATTATTATTACCCCGTTACCAATTGCTACTCAAAGTTAGCCAGGTATGGAATAATTAAAGCAGCTAGGCATGGTGGTGCATACCTGTGATCCCAGTACTTGGGAATCTGAGGCATGAAGACCTTGAAGTCAAAGCCAGCCTTTCGTACATAGGTAGTTGCAGGCCAGTGTGTACTATGATAATGACCCCCCCACACACAAAAATACAGTAAGTGAAAAAATATTAAAATACCTGCACTTACAAGATCACAGTTCTTGGGGGCCATGGTGGGAAATGCTGTATCTACCTAACACTAGCAAGGTCACCAAGGCACTTTATCCTTCTAAGTCTCAATTTCTTATGTGACAAGGGAAGAGGAGTTGAATGAACCTGTAGGTTTGTACATGTATGTTTGTACATGTTGTCCCACAAAATAAGGGTAACCTAAGCACAGTGTGATTCAGTCTCCACCATGCCCAGGAAGAAGGAGAAATGCTTCCCGTCTCTCCACAGACTACTGAATTGCACATGCAGGGAAGCTCATCAACACTGCTCTTCACTCCTTAACTCATTTCCTCAGGCTTATCCTGAGAGACAGGAATTTCGGAGTGGAAGACACGAGAACTTTCTGGGAGGAAATAAACTCTGCTTTTCTCAGTTTCAGGAAAGTCTATGCTGGAAAGAATGATGAGCCAGACATGAAGCCAAACGAAGGGAAAGGAAGGGAGCTTGAGACCCCCGACAGGACAGAGACAGGATAAGTTACACATCAGGTTTCAATTGAAAGAGAGAGACCAGAATGGTTTAATTTTGCACTTTTGTAAGGAGCCTGACTCCAATCCATTTCTTTTCTTGGTTTGCGCAAATGACACTTCTGATATAAGAAATCTAGAAACCCTGAACCCAACAATAGACATTTGCTCAAATCTTTAGATAAACATGTCATTTTAAAGTCTTAGGGAATGAGTCTCATGACTTCTGAGCCACAACATTTGTCTCATGAAAGAAAATACTGAAGGGGTAGATTGGCCCTCCAAAGTCTGAGGGGGAAAATCTGAGTTTATGGAGGAGCCCTCTATTAAAAGGACCAATGACTTGGTCCCAATGTTTGAAATCATTGCAAATAAAATTCTCATCCATGATGGAGCTTCCAGGAGGATACACCTGGAGGCAATGGTCATTTCTTGCTTACTCATCTCTTTCCTATCACCATCAATACATTTTTTTCCTCTGAATGAAAGTCAATACATTACAATTTGTCTACGCCAATCATGGTAATTGACCGTCAAGGTTGTCACATGTTCTGGCCTAAAAAATCACTGAAGAAACAAAAAACAAAACAGTTTCCTTTTCATCGATAGACAAAAGGAAGTAACACTTTATTGCTGACGGTGTCTCTAGACATTGTCAATCTAGATGCAATGCTTGGAGCTCTGGCAGTCATACTTGGACCATGAGGAGATTGCTCTGACAGCTAAGTATGACCACAAAGAGCTCAGGATCCTTGTGAAGCCACTGAACCGCCCAACTCACTGCCCTGAAAAAATGCACTTGTGCCAGAGATAACACATATAAACTGGTTGGTGGATAACTAGTGCTCGTAGCTGAAAATAACTAAAGTCATAGAGTTGGACTAATGGAAAAATGAAGACGAAAACTGAGTTGTTCATTAGACATTCTGTGAGCATAGGTCATCCGAAACTGGATTCTTCTGGTCCACCCATTCATGGGGGGGGGACAGGTTTGAAGATCTGGTCACTTGGAGGATATGAGTGTGTGTCACTGAGGAAAGCAGGTTTTCACAAATCCTGGATGGGTACACATCAAGAAGGCAAGTGCCAAGTCACCTCTGGGCATTAGACTCTGGGCTCTGAAAGGAGGAGATTTACAGACAAGACTCTCGAACGCCATATGGACGCAATCAGGATTAGAAAATTAGCAACTACGACATCCGTATAGAGATGCCAGGCATAATTATTAGAAAGTTCGAAATCATGGCCTGCCTTCCCCAAGTTTAACAACTTCTCGGGGCTTTAAAGCAAAACTGATGATTAACAGATTTTATCAGTTCTTCTCAAGCAGAACCAGGGTTGAAATTGCTTCTAATGCAAAGTCCACTGGGAAGAAACAGGGCCCGGAGCAAGTCTGACGTATCTGCTAAACATTATTGGGAGAGCTCTATACACATTAAAGTCTAAACCTCAGCCAAGTATGTAACTGGGTTGTAATGATTCTCATATTCAGAGCCTTCCTTCTCTGTGTTTTTCCTTTTTTTGCTGGTGAACAGAGGCACATAGTGGACAGTTTGGCTTTTAAAATTTTAGCTCCTTTCTTACTTAAGAGTGTTGATGTATGGTGGTAAGGCAGTCACTACCCAAGGTTAGAGAGAAAGTACAAAAGGACTCTTTCCCACAAAGATATATATATATATATATATATAGAGAGAGAGAGAGAGAGAGAGAGAGACAGAGAGAGAGAGAGAGAGAGAGAGAGAGAGACAGAGAGACAGAGAGATGGATAGGTGGAGAGAAAGAGAGAGAGAGAGTTAGCTTATACTCGCCTGTATGGTGTGCCTCAAGTACACCCAGGGTATTCTGTGTTGAGGTTATCACCCCCATGCCTTACCTAGAGCTCCTGAAGGGTAGAAACTTGACCCAATGATGGGTATTTAGAGCTCAAGTCTTTGGGGAGGTGATCAGGATCAAATAAGGTCATTGGGGTGGAACCCAACTCTCAATTATGCACAAAGAAAAGTGTCTATCATTAGAGGTCTGCTGTTAAAACACTTGCTGCACAAGACTGAGGACCTGAGTTTGAATCTGCGGGACCCATGTCAAGCCACAGGCTATAGCATTCACCTGTAATGCTGGTGCATCTACAGCAAACGGGAGGTGGAGACAGGAGGGAGACAGACCAGGGGATATGCGGACAAGTACATGCAAGTGCACCCTACTGCCTGACATGCTCTGGTGTTTCCTCTCATTAGAGGCTGTCGCCAGAGGCAGCCCCTCGACCTCTCTCTGTAGAACCTTAGCTGAAATAAACCTCTCGGTGTTACATCTCGCCTAGGCCAGCACTGTGCTGCTGGCAATGGAACAATGCGCGAACTGCAAGCTCTCCTGGTGGAGAGATGCTAAGGAATGGAAGTGGAATCAGCCACGGGAAGCAGCTGAGAAGCCCCTTGGAGCAGGAAGGGAGTAGAGGTCTCAAGGGAGAGCAGCTGGTGAGAACAGGCAGGGATGAGGCAAGGCAGCTGCCAGGTGAGATCTGAGCTTTAAGGTCTTCCTTTGGGACGAAGAAGAGAAGGCAGCTGGAGAAGGAGCAACTGGACGCCAGGCACAGAGAAAGATGGCTCGGCACTGGCACCACACACAGACTGCCAGTGACCTCACCTGGTGTCCACAGCAGACCACCACCAGCCCTCATCCCTGAGCCAGAGATGGTGACGGATGAGGAAGGCCTGGTCTTGAAACTCAGGGTTATGGCCGCACTGGTTATGAGTCTTCTATAAAGAGACCTTAGTCGCTCCAAAGACAGACCCACTGCCGCCTCCTGTCCACACTGCTCTGAAGCACAATCAACAAAGCTAATTTCACTTGAGGATTTTTCATCCCGAGTGAGCTGTGGCTCCAGCAGATTTAGTCTCCAAACCCAGGTGCAGCGTCAAGCTCCAAGAGATTTGCGGGAAGGCCCGCCACTGATGGAAAGTTAGGTACAGCTGCCCTCCACGGTGACCTCCCTATCAGGCCACCACCCTCCCCTCAGGCCAAGGGATGGCCGGCTGAGGACACCAGGATGATTCACGTGGCACCATGGTGTGGGGCATGACATTCTCGGAATTTGCTGGCTGACAACCAAAACTCTGTTTGTGCCACACTCTTTTTATAGTGCAGACTCTTAATGCGTGGGGCTTGCTACATGATGACATACAAATTAAATAATCAGCCATGACATGAATAAGAAACTAAAACCGTGTGATTGAAAAACAAGCAACGGGCATATTTGGGGTTAAGCTGATGCAGTTTGATGAGAATCTGCGACAACTGTAGGTTGGCTCTTGTGTGTTTTATTGTTTGATGTATTGTTTGTTCATTTTCAGATAAGAATCCAAGTATCCCAGGCTGGCTTAAAACTCCACAGGCAGCTGAGGATGACCTTGAACTTCTGCTCCTCCTGCCTGTACCTACAGTGCTGGGATTATATACAGGTGTATGTCACCAAATCTGGTTATGTGTAGTTTTGCTTTTATGAAAGAAATTGACATTGCAACAATGGAAGACATTGAAACTACACAGCCTTGTGGGGATTCCTGCTCAGCCCGATTTCCCAGAGGTTAAAACAACACTGTTGCATCCCCATGAGAACAAGGGCTGCGCTCTAGGAGATAAACAACTTGTCCATAGTGGGTGCTACTTGCAGAGTTGGAACCATCGGCCCCTTCTGTTCTCTGCGTTACCACCAATGTTTTGCTGTACTCGATTCTTCTTTATTCTGTGATTAAACATTTTTCTGATGGCCCTGCTCTGGAAGGCTCTTTTCATTTTTCCCTTTTTTTTTTTTCCAAGAACCCTTCTCCTCAATCTCAAGGGGTGAGAAAAGTGATTTATCGGCTGCTCCTACTCCTCCACTTTGTATTCCCACCATAAATCGTGCCTTTGTGACCCAAAGTCTTATCTTCATAAACAGATAGCATCGACTATTACTGCTTTTTATGTCCCTGGCCTTTTGCTTCAGAATGACTCTGTTTTCATTATAAATCCTTAGACATATTAGCAGAGGACACTGGGGGAGCCAATGTCCCCAGTGAGGGGCGGTCCCTGGGAACAGCGTTCTCACTTCTAAGCGAGGGCAAAATCCCTAAGTCAACATGTTCCCCAGGAGTCTATTTTTCAGAGACGGATGCCCTCTGGCTGGAGTCAGCTCCGGAGGGCCACATACCTCTTCGATCAAAGCTGCAGCTGCCTGGTGAGGGTCCTGTAGAGGGAGAAGCCCCCTGGGGCCCTCTGTTTTGATCTGCCCTGCTCAGAGGTGTCCACTCCTCCACACACCCCGATCTCTAAGAATAAACCTGCTCTGAAATCCTAAGAGCACAGCTGTGCCCTGAAAGTGACAGAGACCACAGCCGGGAGCTCCTCCCCCTTCCCATTCCCTCCTTTGGGATCCTGAGTTGGGAGGCAACGGGGTGGGAGATAACAAGATAGGGGTTGGGGACTGGAAGGATGGCTCAGGGGTTAAAGATTTGTCTTGCAAGCAAAAGGACCTGAGTTCAGATCCCCAGATCTCAAATAAAAAATCTGGTTGGATATGGCAGTGACAGAGCATTATTAAGGGATACAAGATAAGGGTTGGGGGCTTGGGAGATGGCTCAAAAGTTAAAGCCTCTGCCTCGCAAGCAAAGAAGCTGGAGTTCAGATACTCGCCTCTCACGTGATGTCAAATGAATATGGCGGCAGCCTACAATGAGCCTGGGAAATCCCAGAGCAAAGCAGTAAGCAGGAAGAGCAATTTGGATGATTCCTGATGTTACCCTTGGGCCTCCACATGCATACAGACATTCAAATGTTTTTATGTAACATGCCTGCACACACATATACATCCATCCATATTCAAATACACACTTGCCCAAAAAAAAAAGATAGGGATTGATTTGGTCAAAATATCCACGGCAATTTTAACCTACACTGGAACAAAGGGCAACAGGGCAGCTTTTACAAACATCAGTGAGATCTGCAGTAATGGTATTGTTGATTCACAGAAAAATCTCAAAAAATCATCCAGCGTCTCCCTCCTGCAGCAGAAAAGGAAGCTGGAGCAAACAACTACTATTTGGGTCTTTTAAGTCATGTTTTATTCAAACCCCCAATTTCTTGATATTCCTGGTCACGGGTATTGGTTTTGTTCCTGTATCTGTTAATAAACTAATGTGTTTACCTTATCTAACAAGTCTTGTAAAATAGAACTGTTCCTGTGGTTAAGCTGCTAAATCCTTGGTAGATGGGTCATGAATGTGGGAATCCAGTCCACTACCATAGACTGATAACAAACATAAAAGGAAGCACTGGATCAAGTTGTGCTGTTTCTGAGTGTATATTGCTCTTTCCCTCATACGGACATCAGAGAAGCAAGCTCTCTGTTCATCTGTGTCAACATAAATCACACTGTACATTCCCGTGTCAAGAATACAGAACTCAGCTACAGTCAAACAAGTCCTGTTCTAAGCACACCTGGGTCACTGAAAGCATTACAATAGAAGTGCCCCCAAAGAAGACCCTTCCCTACACAGCAACACATCAAGTTGTAAGTACTTGAGATGGGACACAGCTCAGTGGGTAAAGCTCTTGCCTAACACGTACTCCATCCCATCATAGTGTAAAACTAGACACGGAAGAACATATCTGTAATCCCAGTACTCTAGAGAGAGGTGGAGGCAGGAGGGTCAGACGTCCAGGATCATACTTACAGAGGGAGCTGTAGACCAGCCTGGATTACACGAGACCCTGTTTCTGCAAAGGAAATAATCACACTAGCCCGAGACAGGGCAAAGCAGCAGCTTTTGCTGGAAAGTGCTTTACTTCCTGTTATGAAATTCACAGCATTCATCCCACACTTGGGAAAACTCTCCACTGGCTCCATAGGATTTCAGCCGTGGTTTGTTGGCACACCTGGAAAAACTTCTGGAGTCTAGAAGAGATGGTTCCCAGACTTTCTGGGCCGGAGATATGAGACAAAGAGTGAAATGATCTCACAACGTGTGAGCTGGGAGTGGGGGGAGTGGGTTTGGGCCTGCTTGTGTCTACATTGTACTGAAAGGGAAGCGTTATCTCAGGGCCCGGGGCGAGGTCTGTCACTGCTGATAGTTGGCTGGAAACCCATGGTGGCTGACAGAAATATTGATCGCTCTTCCTGGCCTCAAAGGCCTTTCTGAGGTCCCCCGGTGACCTTCTCCATCAGGATAGGGCCCCAGAGTAGCAAATGAGCTCTGGGCCTCTTGGGTTGCCAGGGAGGAACCCAGCATCGGCACAGCATTCCAAGATCAGAATTTATTAGTGCTTGTGAGCAGTGCAGCAGCTGCCAGTGTGGAATGTGTGTGTGCCAGGAACTTCACATGCAGACACAAGGCAAAGGCCAAACTGTCCTCTGAGTCTCTGGGTCAGCCTGGGAGCCAGAGCTGTGCTTCAGGAGCAGCGCCTTTCTAGTCACGGCTAGGAAACCACAGCTACAGGCCACTTTGGACCTCTGCTGGTGTTTTTAAATAAAGTTTTATTGACACACAGCTGTGGTCATCTGTTTCCATATTGTCCTACACCACAGGTGAGCGGCTGCAGCAATGACCTTGTTGAAAAAATATACATCATTTTTATAGGGGAGGTTTGCCAACCCTGTAATATAGAAATACATTGAATATGCATCTGTAACTCACACACGCAAGGACCACCACACTGAGCTCTAAACAGGAATCTGTGTTGCCAAACTATTTATTTTTAAAAAGTCACAGCCCACGCAGAGAAGTGTTTCTATCCTACTCAACATAAGCCAGCAGTAATTGCTTGGCTGCCAGGGAGGGGAGCATATAGCAGCACTCTTAGCACATCCTCTGAACATGAGTGGTTTGCAGGAAGCAAGAAGGCCTAAGACACAAAGGACAAATCCCCTTTATTCTAACATCCTGAGAACTGGCAGTTGTCAGGATTAACAAGCCTGCTCTAGCCTGGCCCGATATCTGACACTCACTCAGCAAAGGGAAAAATAATGTCAGCCATTAATTACCTTCTAGGGCAAAAGGACGCCCTCTCCTAAGTACACTCTAACCCCCTCTCTGGAGCCTCTTCACTGCTAATCTCTCCCCCATAAGGAGAACTGTTCCCCAAGAGGTGCTTGCTGGACCGCAGCTGTCCAGAGCCTGGAAAAGCAACCCGGGCCCTTGACCACACGCACACTAACTAGACAGAGGGGGCCCAGACAGCTGAGATGCTTCTCAGACATCCAGACACTGCTTTCCACGCACAGATGAAGCCCGTGAGTCCAGCCACACCAGCACATTTATTCCTGTGTCACCTCTAATGGCACATGCCGGTGTGGACTCAACCAAAAAGACATGAAGGTGATTTCTGCCACAAGTTCCGTGTCCCTGCATCTCCGGCCCTTCTGTCCTGTGTTGAGCCATCAATTCACCTGCAGTGCGGCCCTGCTGGCGCTGAACTGCAGTCTTTACTGTCAAAAGGCCGCAAGAACATACTCCTGCCATAACTCAATGCAACGAAGGTAATACGCTGCAACGGCAGATCATCTCTATGCCCCCATGGAGCACCTCAGTGTCACAAAAATTAGGACCTCGGGAATTTAGCAGAAGAGCCTGTAAGACCCATGCACACATGGCTGGCATTATACTGCACTCAAAAAGAAGGAGGAGGCTGCAGAAGCTGCACAGCTGATTCTCGAGGCTGCCCACAGAGGACTTGTGGGTAAAGGTACAATTGTGTGCTACTGGCAGGGTCACACAGTAGCACCACCCCCAACTCTGTAGGACCAACTGACCTGCCATACTTCCCGCCTCTATGACAGCGGAGAGAGCTCAGTGCCAGGGCACATATTGGGGCTCAGAAAAAGACACAGAAATGAGCACGAACACACTCAACTTCAGCAGGAACCTCAGGGTCTCCTCATTGTGTCTCTCACTACCATGTCCTTTCTCGTGGACAGGACAGGGGCTTTCTCAGCTTCCTTATATACCTAAAGGCTGGCTGCACCCGTGGAACACAGCTACCTTTAATCTTCTACCATCAGCCAAGAAGAGGCTGAGAACTAGCATCACGCCCAGAGCTTAGAGGAACTTTGTCCCAGGCTGCTGCCCATTTCTCTGGGCAGCCCAGCCTTCTCCTAACACCATTTACCAGTCAGGGGATTCACTTATAACATTTCCCCTTCTCTCTCGTGGTAAAGAGGGCACTGAAGCAGAACACCATGTGCTCCTCCTCTGAGTGCGCAGACTGTGTGTGGCTTCCAGGATTAGACACGCTGGTCACTAGCCACTGGAACTCAAGTGGATACAGAAGAAGAGTCATTGGGCTAAGTGACAGGGTTTGCACATTCCCTGGTAAGGCGCAGTTACTTGCCTTATCAGGTTCCAGGCCAACATGGCTGTCATGATTTGAATAGGAGCTGTCCGCCACAGACTCATGCGTTTGCATCCTTGGCTGATGCTAATGTTGAGTACCTTCAGGAGCCAAGAAAGAGGCTTCCCTCTGCTTTTAAACCAAATTCAGAGGTTCATGGAACGTCTTTCAAAATACATTCTGGGGAAGAGAGAAAGAATCTGGAAGACAGCTGAAATGGATACACAACATCAAGAGATGGCCACAGAGTTCTACAGAGTTCTTGGCACAGGGGATCCCCGAGGACCACAGTTCGCACATTCCTTTGTGCACTGATACTACTGCCTTTTGAGTTGGTTTGCTTTATGGGGCACATCAGAGGAGAAGCTATAAGAGAGGGGAAATGACAAGCAATGTATCTGTCCCCCATCTCCCTTCTTCTGGGGAACCCCCTAGCAGGGATCACAGCTGCTGCCTGGGAACCTCTGCCACAACGACTTCTAAGTTCTAGAAGCACCCTGCTCTCCATGCCTCAAAGTCCCTGCAGCACTATCATCACAGGTAATTATTGCATCTTAGGGTTCCCTCACCTCAGGAGTCAAAAGACAGCAGTCTATGCAACAGACCAGCCTGAAGCTTGTTCCTGTAGATAAAATTTGGCTGGAGAGTATGCTTGTTCAATTAGGTACTATCTATGGTTGCCGTCAATCTAGACCAACACAGTGAGCTACCTCTCCCATTGTCATCATATCCTCAAGAGATTCCTTCTAGAACAACCCCTCTGTATATATGAAAATTCATCTATGCAATATTTGCATGCAAACTATGAATGTTTTGTGGTATCTTTGAAACCATCTCTAGAATATAGATAACACCTAGGACAACACAAGTGTTTCATAGATAGCTGTTGCATGTGTTTAAGGAGCAATGAAAGCAGTCTGTATGTGCAGTATACATGCACTATTTCCCCTACTTTTTTCAGCCTGTGGTTAGCTGATCCACCAATTCAGGCTATGCAGATACAAAGGGTGGATTAGATTGAGGCACAGGCTATAAGACCCAAAGATCCTATTTAACTGTATTGCTTGTTTACCCTGAAGGACACAGTCCTCAATGTTCATATTATTATATAGTAGACAAGGAAATTTCACATTCTTTCAGAAGGAAGGGTAAAGGGACAGTGAATGAAAATGACTTATAAAAAGAGAAAGTAAGGAGAAAGATTGATTGATTGGACTGTTTATGAATGAAGCATTAAAAGGTTGACAATATATGAAGGACTCTGAGGATCATTTTCTCTTATTTAAAACACAACAGTCAAAATTCTAAGTTTGTAGTGAAGGCTGATGGGAAATCCACCTCCCTTGGGATCCCTTGCTCTTTCTACTTGGCTAAGAGAAGCATTGAAATACAGTTAATGAGCTGGAAAGATTTTACTCCAGAATTCTTTCCCCATTCATGAATCACGTGAACGCTCACATGGAAACTTTAGTTGTCAAAGCACAACTACATTCTTCTTAGCTCCTATTACCTAGATGTTGGAAGTTAACTGAGCAATATTCATAGACCACAGATTCCCAAGCTAAACTGACTGGAAGGCTCCTATTCTGGCTCTGAATTCAGCTATTTGAAAGCTCATGGCCAACATGGTGACAGGAAGAGGTGGGGCCTTTGGAAGATGTTCAAGTCTGGAGGCTTCATCCCCAAAACTCAAAGATAAGCAGCTTTGTAAGGAAGAGGTACAGCAATTAGGCAAAAGTAATAGAGAGTATAGCAGGAAAAGAGTTAAATTATCCCTGTAGGCTGATGATAGGATTCTGTATATAGAAAATCCAAAAGATTACACCAGCAGGCTTTTTTTTTAAATCCCATAAATAAATCCTATAAAAAATCACAGGCTACAAAATCAATATAACAAAGTTATTAGTTTTTCCATATATAGATAATGAATTCGCTGAGAAGGAAATCAGGGAAGAAAACCCATTATGGGAAGCACAAAAGGGAAATAAATAAAATACCTTCGATAAGCCTAAGTATATAAAAGACCTTAACAGTGAAAATTCTGAAACACTGAAGAAATGTAGTAGAAAGTAGAGCCAACTTTGATGTTTATTGATTGCAAAAATTACATCGTTAAAATGTCCATAATGGCTTGGAAAGGGGACTCAATGGTTAAAGACTTTGCCTCAGAGGCAAATGGACCTGAGTTTAGATCCCAAGACCCCATACAAGAATGGTGGGTATGGTGACAGCCTTGGGAAGGCAGAGCCTGGAAAACCCCAGAGCAAAGCAGTATAAGGAGGTAGAATAATCCAGGGTAATTGATGCCATTCTTGGTCCTTTACAGGCATACACACTCAAGTGCCTTCTTGTACACGCACACACACACACACGTGTGCACATGTACAAAAAAAACTTACTACCCAAAGCCATCTATACATTCAATGCAATCCCTGTTTGAAATTCCAAAGCCATTTTTCATAGCAGTAGAGAAACACATCCCCAAATGCATATGATAGCACAAAACCCTTAAACCGCCAAAGCAATCCTGAAGCAAACCACATAGCTAGAGGCATGATCATACCTGATTTCAAACCATACTAGGGAACTCCAGGAACTAAAGCAGTATGGCACCAGCATACAGACATGGAAGAGAATAAAGAACATACACAAGAAAAAGAACAGCATTATCAAACAACAGGGCTGAAAAAACTGGATTTCCACAAGCAGAAGAATGAAAGGAGATACCCATGACTTACTCTGCAAGATCAGCTGAAAATGGATCATAAGCCTTCATGAAAGACCGAAACTCTGAAACTGTCAAAATGAAACATAAGCGTAACTTCAAGATACAAACGGAGGCAGGGATTTCCTGAAAAGGAGTCTAGTAGCTCAGGAAATGCTCTCTAGAACCAAGAGACAGGACTATAGGAAATCAAAGCTTTTTATTTATTTTTTATTTTTTTCTACTTTTACAAACATGTTGAGTATTCATCTCAGCTTTCCCTCTCTCCATTCTCCCTTCCATTCCCTCCCTTTCCTTCACCATTCCCTCCAACTTCCTCCCACCCTTCCACCTCTATGCTTCTATGGACCCCAGAGTTCACTCTGGCTTGTCTACTTCTTTTTTTTTTTTTTTTTTAAGATTTTTTTTTAATTTTTTATTATTATTTATTCAATTGTGCGCATGTGCGTGTGTATGTGCGTGCGGAACCACGGACGAATTCACGAACAACCATGGACCGCCTCCACCTCCTTCTGCCCCAGGATTCACAGGCTCCGCCCTACCAGGACCAGAAACGCAGGCCGCCCCCGCTTCCGCCTGGCATCTATACATGGGATCTGGGATCCGAACTCAGGACCTTCAGCCTGCAAGGCGGAGGCTTAACCCCTGAGCCACCTCTCCAGCCCCTGGCTTGTCTACTTCTGTGGGGGCTCAGACTTCCATGATATATTGTTATGTTAAGTTACCTCTCTTTAGGCCACCCCACTAACAACCAACAGCTTTCTGATTGGACTCAAAACCCGCTTGTCAGCTCACAAAGTCTAGCATCTGCTAAAGGCACCAAGATCCTTGGAGGCAAGGGATTGACAGCCACAGTAGTATTCCTATACTTAAGGGGAACACGAGAAAGGGTTCAGGGAACTGCCACTGGGTCCTTGTACGTCATCGGAGAGGAGGACCCAGAGGAGAGTCAGGCATACACAATAAAGGACTCTCTGGGAATTGGGGGGGGGCACTGGGGGATGGGGAGGGAGGGGAAGAGGAGCAGGGGGTTCGGGGGGAGGAGGAGGGAGGGAGGGAACTGGTCTATCTATTAAGTTTGTATGAGCGGAAATAATAAAAAATGTATATAAAAAAAGAAGAAAAAACCCGCTTGTCAGAATGGTGCCCATCCCTATTACTGTAAACTAGAACAAGAACCTAAAAAAAAAGAGGGGGGAGGAGATAGATCAATAGGGAAGACAACCAATAAACCTATAGGTAGAAAGACAGTACATCAAACTGCTCTATAGGCAGCTGCTATTATACCCATAGAATGAGAACTCACAGTGGAAATCATTGAGTTTAAAGGTGGATAAGTGAAGAAATGAAAGCTTCTTCAGAGACTGCCCCCCCCACACACACAAAGGGAGAGGAATCTCCCAAGTGTGTTACTGTCTATATATAATATGTAAGGGATTCAAAACTAAACTCCCAAAATAATCTGACCAAGACTTGAATCAGACATTACTTTGAAGTAGTAGTACAAATAATCAATAAGTGCAGGAATACATGCTTCATATCTTTATCATTCAGGGAAATGCAAAGTCAAACTACATTAACATCTTATCCCTTCCTGTTACAATGGGTATTATCATAAGAAATAAATGCTGTCAAGGATATAAGAAAAAGGATTTGCTGGTAGGAAGGTCAATTAGTATAAATATTCTGAAAAATACTACAGAGATTCCTGACATCTAAAACTGGTCTTACTTATGATCCAGCTATACTAATCCTTACATTCCCTTGGCTACACATCTTTAAGAAATGAAGTTAGTGGTCTGGTGAGATGGCTCAGGAGTTAAGCCTCTGCTTCACAAGCAGAAAGTCCTGAGTTCAGATCCCAGGTCCTATGTAAAAATATGCCAGGCAGGAAGCTGTACTTTGGACCCTGGAAGGTGGAGCCTTGGAAATTCCAGAGCAAAAGCAAAGAGGAGGTGGGTCAATCCAGGGTGATTCCTTCTTGGGCCTCCACAGGCACACACAGTGCCCTCTGATACACACACACACACACACACACACACACACACACACACACACACTTACTTAAAAACATGAAATCAGGGGCTGGAGAGGTGGCTCAGGGGTTAATCCTCCGCCTTGCAGGCGGAAGGTCCTGAGTTCGGATCCCAGATCCCACGTATAGACGCCAGTCGGAAGTGGAAGTGGGGGGGGGCCTGCGCTTCTGGTCCTGGTAGGGCGGAGCCTGTGAATCCCGGGGCAGAAGGAGGTGGAGGCGTCCATGGTGGTTCACGAATTCGTCCGTGGTTCTACACATACACAGACACACACACACACACAGACACACACGCGCGCGCACATACACACACACATGCACAGTTGAATAAATAATAATAATAATAAAATTAAAAAAAAAACATGAAATCAGAATTCAGACGATTTGCTTGCATAGGTACAACAGCCAAGATTTGGAATCAGCCGAGGTAGTCATCAATAGATGGATGGTATGCATGCACAATGAAGTTATTATTCAGTCATGAAAAGTGAATTCACATCATTTGCAGGAAAATAGGAGACATCCTGCTGAGAGAAGTAAGTGATTTGGAAAGATTAATATCATGTGTTTCACTCACATGCAGAAACTTGGGACACAAAATCCCTAAAAGGGAGTCGGGGAGAGAAGAAACAGGCAAGGAAGAGAACAGAGGAGAGCAGGCATTATCAGCGCCCTTCATGCAGGTAGGCTTATCATGGGGAAACCTCGTGATTTCTCTGTTCGGGATTCTGGATTCCAGATGAACTTCAACCATGCAGGGAAAACCATGACACCTGGGGTGTTTATTAAACAGTCAGCTGGAGATCTGAAAGCACACGTCAGGGGTGAGTGGATCGTAACTGAGGGAGAACACCCATTTTCTGAGAGTCATCTGGGCCCCCGCAAAGGAACTGAGGAATTCTTCATAGAAGGTTTGTGAATGAGCTCCAAGCCATTCCTGAGTTCCCCGAAGGAGTACACGCACACGTGCGAGAGAAAGAAATTGAGAAGACACATTTTTGAGCAAGATGATAAAGAACTCTTGCCAGAACCTAATGGGAATGCCTCCCCCATCCATCCACCCCCAAATCACGAGAACCTGGGATGTGAGAGAATGCAGTCTGCATTCTGGAAACTTCTGGCAGCTTGGCTTACAGAGAGAGGCAAACACGTCAGCATCTTTCTGATTTTCCTTCTACCAGGCCAGTAGGGTTTCCCACCGCTTGTGCCCTGCTCACTGGCAACTCAAACACTAGAATTTGACCTAAAGAAAGTAGATCAGACTCCTCCAAGTGGTCTAGGTGCTCTGGGGGCTGCAAGGCATATCAGCCGCTTTAACTGGGAGGCCGCTTCTTGACATCCAAAATGAGGCTTTCATCTGATCTTAACATCAATCTGCTTGTGAATGAAAAACTGCACATGACTCTCTCTCTCTCTCTCTCTCTCTCTCTCTCTCTCTCTCTCTCTCTCTCTCTCTGGACAACTGCAACTCAGCAATTTCCCAGAAATGACTACACTCTGCCGTTGCTCTTACCTTGCCAGAGTGTGGCTTGAACTACCTCTTGCTTTCTAACAAGAAAACGTGCCTCAGACCCGCTGTGAGACACACTGTAGCCACCAGCAACTGTGACAGAACATACCAGAAGCAAGAGGCAAATAGGATTTCCTTTTTCTGTTGAATCTCTCTTCTGATGGAGGCAAGATACATCTGAAGGGCTTGAGTTGTTTATACTCAAGCACACATTTGCAAAGTCGAGCACACTCCTGAATACAGAAGAGCAGGTCTACTCAATGGTAAGAGGGACACTCTGGTTTCACAATGGTTACCGTTTGGACATGTGCCTTATCCACATAGTGTGTATCTGGGGGGGGGTTCTATTAAATGCATATGCAATAAATGAGGCTTCAAGCTCTCTCTCTCTCTCTCTCTCTCTCTCTCTCTCTCTCTCTCTCTCTCTCTTTCTCTCTCTGTCCAGGGTTGGGTTAGGAAATGCAACATAAAGTGGGGACCCAGCTCCAGATGTGGACTTACATCTAGTTACCCTGGGTGGCCTGGGTGTGACCTAATGGGGGGATTTAACCTGAGTCTGGGTGGTGTCATTGGCAAGATGAACACAGGTCTACTTCCTGCTGCGGGGTGGTAGGGAGAATGACATGGGCAGAAACAAGGGGACAGCGGTGGTGGCTGGGTGTGCATGCGCAAACTACCGGAATCTACGAAGCATAATGACATCATGGTGCCCTTATGAACCCACTGAACTCTTGGTGAGCTAACAACCCTCCTGAGCACTTGGGAGATCTTCAGACGTGCAGATGAGGCTGGATTTGCACACCTAGCTCAGGAACAGCCTGAGGGCTGGGATTCACACCCAAGCCTAAGGGGCAACGCTCCTGCTTAGCCCTGTAGGTTGGGGAGGAATCTGCAGAAGTTCTCGCACAAGCATGTCTGTGGGTAGAGTCACGGCAGATCAACTAGACGAGGCCCAGGCTTGATGGTCTCAGCACTGTCCTCAGACCTTCTCAAAGGCAGACGTGTGGGGGTTCTTTCCTGTCAACCCCTCACCAGTCCACCTTTGATGTTTTAGTATTTCCTCCCAGTGTGTCCCGTCTGTTCCTCAAGCCATGTGCCACAAAGGACATTCATCAGCCAGGATAGTCTCTTCTGTGCATGTGTACTCCAGCACCCAAAACAAAATTTAACATGAAAGAGAAAGAAGATCACACAAGCAATAGGATGGGCCCCTTTCCCAAAAGCCTTTACTCAGCCACTGGGGGAATCTGTACCCCAGGTGACCAGCTAATAACACTGACGTCCCCTTTGCTTATATAGGAATGGGCCTATGCTAAGTGCCCCTCACTGAATCGTGGGTATCCCAAGAACAGCTTATGAAACGTGCAGGGATCCTGATGCCAAGAAACAGTTTCTTTCAGTCTCCATGCGCATTTAGTAAATATGTACACCCCCACTTTCAGAACTCTCTTAAATTAAACCAAAATGGCATTTCAGTTTCCTTCAAAGTCTAAAATCTTCTAGCTCTCGCTCTGTCTCCTAGGTGGTCTGTAACATTAAACCGCCAGCAATTAGCTTGGTGTGTTCACTTCCAATGCCACCGGGGTTTCTGTGTGTGAGTGTGTGTGTGTGTGTGTGAGCGCGCGCGCGCATGCGCGCGCGTGTCAGACCAGTACATCTGTCTGCTTGGTAAATGATGGGAGAAAAATGAAAAGAGAAATAATCCATCCACTTCTAACCTGCATTCTGCCTCCAGAAACATCTTCCACAGCCACACCTGAACCTGAATGTCAAGTGCTATGGTTAGAAAACAGAAAAGGGAGGTGCAGAAAACCAAACCACCCAGGAAAGAGAATAATGAAAGACAGACCCCTTTCCTTTTGCCAGAAAACTAAAACCACTTTGTGTCCAATTAGGAAAAAGGCTGTACTTCAGGTTCAAGGTACTAACTTTAATTTCCTAATTGGGTGTTGCTCTGTGTGTGTGTGTGTGTGTGTGTGTGTGTGTGTGTGTGTGTGTGTTTCTGTGTGTGGGAAGAGGATTCTGTGTGCCTGTGTCTATGTGTCTCTATGTATGTGTGTGTGTTTGAGTATATATGTATGCATATGTCTGAATGTGTGTGTACATTTGTCTATGTTGTGTGTGTCTGCATTTCTGTGTGTATATGTGTGTGCGTGCGTGTGTGTGTGTGTGTGTGTGTGTGTGTGCACGTGCGCATGTGTTGTGGTGTCACTGTGTAGAAGAAAATAAACTAAAACTGATTTAGGAGAAATGTTACTAATGAAACCCCTTCACTTTTTCATTCCTAATTAAAGTCACTCATAAGACTTCTGGTTTAGACTCAAATGTAACTCAATTAGACCCAAATAGTGGGACATCCTAAAATAATAGTTTTCCCAGGCAGTGTCTCTACCACTGCCATACTGTAGTTGAGCACTAATTCTTTCATTCAAGTTGATACAGCAAGCTCAGCAAAATATTCCATGAAATGCAACTTGAATTTACCACAACCTGCAACACAGTGATGAAGTCTGTCAACAATTTTCCAGTATCTTTGTAATTTCTGTAATGAAAGACAGACAGACAGACACACACACAGTGCATTTGAAAGAAACCCATGTCCCAAGACACAAAGAAAGAAGAAAGGCATCATGTTCACCTTTTTCTTCTGAAATGCTTAATCAAAAAAAAAAATTCTCCCCAAAATAAACTGTTAATGTGCCTCTACCTCCACAACAGAATGTCTCAGCTGTAAGTTGGCTGGCAAACAGCCGCACAAACAGATGTCACACTTGTCTCAACAATTTTAGTGTTCTTTCTTGGCTGGAGTGGAGAAAGGAAAATTAAAACCGTTGTTCTATATTAGGTTTATTATTCTAAAGCTCAGGGATTGCAGTTTTAAAAGTTTCTGTTAGCAAATACTGCTGGCAAACATGTCTGGCAGTGTCTACAGAGACATTTCTACTCAATCTTTATATTAGGACTTCACTGGGCCCAGCTTAATATTTGTTCTATAAAATGCTCTGGTATTTGTAGTTGTTAACTTTTCTCACGCCTTGAACAGAAAACGTGAATCTCAAACACATTGGGAGACACCAGTGAAGATATAAAACTTACATAAAGGTTGTGTAGACTTCTGAGCCCCAACTTTCTATGCCAATGATATTACTGACCCTTTCTGTAAAATGAACAAACCTCAAAAAACACACTGCTCTTATACTACACATGACATGGGGGATTTAGACTGCAATGTCTCAAGTAAATTGTGAAGTTGTTCTGTTTTGTCTTAATGCTGACTTTTAAATTCTTGGAGCTGAGGCTGTAACTCAGTGGTAGTTTTTCCTAGCATTCATGCTTAAGGATACTCAGTACTGTAAGTAAATTAATTGATTAATACTCTGGTTACTGTAACAGGCCATAAGCATCTTCTGCTTATCAAACCCTTCCTGGGAAGGGTTCAATGACAAGAAGGCATGAAGACTTTTCCCCAAGCCCCTGATTCTTCTCTTCCCGCCTCTGAAGTCCTTAAGAAGTTCTTCCATGGCTGATCACTTCAATGAGCACTTGGTTTGATTGAGGAGCGATGGCTACAGAATTGTTTCCTGGAGTGTGTAGGAGCATTCGGCGGCAAGAATGGCAGAATGTCCACTGAAGAAGGCCACCCTCCCAGAGAAAGGACAATATGGCTCAGCAGTCCAGCACTGCGCCGTTACTGATTTTCTAACCTGCCTTGGACAGAGAAATGATATTCAAGTCCCTGAGGAACGAGAGGACAAAGATGAGCAACATCACAAAATCTCCAAAGATGGCGGTGACACTGCCCACAGCTTCATGAGCCCCACAGCTTCACGAGCAAAAGGCCCGGCTGCTGAAGAAACTTCCTACTGCCTCACAGAACACAGGTCACCCCGAAGCAATATCACTGTTTGGATTCTAGTGCTAGACAGGACAAAGAAAGTATCTACTTCAAAGGCTAAAGCAGTGGTCAGGAGGGGTGGCTCAATGGCTAAAGCCTTGCTGTGCAAGCATGAGGACCTGAGTTCAGATCCCCAGCAGTCATGCAGAAGACAGGCATGGCAGCCCAAGCACTGGAGGAAGGGCAAGGGCTCAATGACCATCAGTCAGCCAAAATGACAAGCTCTCGGTACACTGAGAGAACCTGTCTCAAGAAGTAAGTTGGAGAGCAAGAGAGGAAGATGCCCAACTGAGATCTCCTGCACAGGCAGAACACCCTTATGTACACGCACGCACATGCACGCGCGCACACACGCACGCACACGCACGCACACACTGCTCCCTGACATGCGTACAATTTTTTTAAAGATAACCATAGGAATTCATAAATACCACTGACTTCTTTATCTTTTAAGTTCAGTTCATAAAGCCACACGCCGATTGTCAGAGATTAAACTTCCAGTGTTCTGATGGTGACATTGTAGTTCACATTTTATTTTTAAATCAAAATGAGGACTTCCTCCTGATTTCTCTCCGAGAAGCCTATTCTCTCCCATGCTTCCAAATAAAGGAACCCTGCCGTGGAATTCTTTCTGGCCATGGGAGAGAGATCTATTTTAACCTGCTGCTATTCCTGGGTAGCCAGCTGGTGGATTCCACCTGTCTGGGGGAGGTGTTGTTAAAGTATCGAATGCCCCCCCCAATCAGGCCTCATGACATACCGACACCCGCCATGAATGCTTCTGTTGGTCGGCCTGCCTGCCGGTTTACCCTCAGAAGTGGATCATCTGACTTAATCTATTCCTGACTCGGGCAGCAGATACTGACTGACAAGACGTTCTTCACCAGGCGTGGTGCTAGGTACTGGGGACAGGAGCCGTGTAGAGCTCAGTGAATAAGCTCCTGCACTCAGGAGCTTACAGAGCCAAGCACAGTTCTCCTTGCTCTTCCCTAACACAGTGCCAGCCTCACCATCAGGTAGCAGGCAGTGGCTGCCCAGGCCTACATGGGCATAGCTTAAGAACTTCCCAGGGGCATTTAGATTACAATACGTGCATCCACATCAAGTCAGACTGGTCCATGTTTCCTCTATGAGAGAAGAGATGACCTTGCACACCAAGTCCCCATGCTTAGAAACAACATAGGTTTCCAAAGACACTGTCGCCTGCCCACTTTTGTCCATGCACACACCACCTGTTTGATTCAATGCTTCACATGTTTCTTAAAGCCAAATTCATTTCACTTCAACTTATGCTAATGGGAAATGGATGAGGCAATTGTGGTGCAAGGAATCCTGGACTAACCCAATCCTTCTCTTGGTTGTGTCCAGATGTCCATGAACTTGCCCCCAGGGAAGGGGCAGAAGTAGGATGTTGGCTGGTCAGAGGAGCTTAGTTTGGCAAACATGGTCATATATCTTTCTGTCAAGTCTGACTCTATTCCTCTGGCAACCAATGGGACTTGGGGGTATAGTATCAGAAAAAGAAACTTGTCCACCAAGAACATACAACTATGGCTCTGTTTTTCAAAGCAGACTGTTTCCAAGCTGTGGGCTGCTGCCATGGCACATAGCATTAGTGAGCCATGGAGTCAATTTAGCAGGTGATAGATACATGACACAAAAAGAATGGAATATAGAATAGACAGGAGAGGAGGGAAGGAGAGGGGAAAGGAGGGAGGGGAGGGGAGGGGAAAGGAGGGAGGGAAGGGGAGGGAAGGGGAGGGGAGAATGAGCAGGATAGGGATATGACTCAGTGCTTAAACTTCTGGATACACGGCAATAAGACCTGATTTCACATCCACAAATCCCACATAAAAATAAAAAATAAAAGGCCAGATGGGCACGGTAGCTTGCCTGCAATTCCAGCCCCCAAAAGAGGAGCCTGGGACTATCCAGAGTGAGCTGGCTAGCCAGACTAGCCATACGTAATGGCACACTTTGGGTAAAGGGTTTGATTGACACATGAACGAGTCACTCTTCTGTCCAGCTCTGACCCATCTGGCTATATCGCCAGCAGACGAATTGGGTGTGAAGGTAACGTTCACAGTTCACAGTGTGATCATAAAATTATTTTTACATTTATTCATCTTGTGCGTGATGAGTTGTTAGGCATGGATGCGCGAATGCATGCTCACCTCCTCGAGCACGATGTGGAGGTCAGAGGATAACTTGCAGGAGTTGGTTCTCTCCTTCCGGGATTTCGGGCATCAAACTCTTTTGCCAAGGTTGATGGCAAGCACTTTATCCACTGAGCCATTTCATCAGCCCTGTGATACCATTTTCAAAGACAAACTTTGCAGGAAGAAAACACATCATAGATGCCTTGGTGCATTTCTGCAGCACTAGACCTCAAACTCATACCCAGATGACAAATGGAATGGAATTCTCATCCCAAAAACTCCTCTGGGGGCTACTCTCCACTGTCACACTGGCTTTTTATCTCCCAATTATCTCCTCTCAAGAAAGCAAGGCACGGGGGCAGGGCAGGAGTGTCGCAGCTCTTAGAACAAATAAAGCATCTAGCTTAAATCTCCTATGTGTTCTTTGTACTCATTTTTCCAGTTACCTTCTATTTACAGCATGTGAAAGGCTTTCCACTTAGTCAGTACGTCCGTTTCCTGTGAATATAAATTTAAGTGGAAAAAATATGGCTTGAATTAAAGCAATGGCCAAACCAGGTGGCCTATGTGTGGCCAAAAGCGAGCAGGTGTCTGTCCCCCCCCCCCCCCGAGGGAAGCACTGACCAGCTTTCCCAAACTGGCATCCGCTCGCTGGTCCTCCCTGAATGAAGGTGGATCTTCCCTCTTCAACAATAGAGTGGTCAGTCAACTCGAACAGAAGAGACAAGGGGCTGTGACATGACTTTTACATCCTTCTGACTTGTGTTGTTCGCATGCATGTGCTAAGACTGAAAGTAGGACTCGAGAAAACAGGAACACTTAAGTCATGGTTTGAAATGTGTTCCTCCCCTCCCCCCAGTCTCACGTGTTTGGGAAGGTCATGGAACCCTTGAGAGGTGGAGCCTTGATGGAGGAAGGCTACCACAGAGAGTGGGCCTTGAGGTGGATTAGTCCCACCCTACCTCCAGGAGGAGTCTGTCACTGCGGTAAGCATTCTGGTCGCTCTCAGCCTCTGGGATGGATGTGACATTGCCTGTCTCCAGTGTTGGTCGGCCAGCCAGTCATGCAGCCTCTGCCATGAAAGACTATATGGCACCTCTGGAGCCATAAACTGAATAAATCTCCCTTTCTCCCTTAAGTTGCTTGACTTTGAATGCTCTCTCACTGCCACAGTTAAGAGTATACAACTTACGACAGCGGCAGTCTCCTCTCCCCCTCTACCCTCCTGGCCCGACCTTTCTCTGCCTCTCCAGTGTCTCACTCTAAAGCGCATATTAACCTTGAACTCATGGCAGTCTCCTATCATAGCTTCCTGAGTGTTAGGATTATAGACAAGAGCCACGATGCCTTGCTAGGTTTCTCTCCTCTTAAATCTCTTACTAAGCTCTAAAAGATCACTTAAAACTGGGATGGGGATATAATATATTAGAGAAAAAAAAAAGGCCATGAGCAGCTCCTGTTATTTGATGCCTTTAATATTTTAATTGAGACAGAAAACACCAAACACTTAATAGAGCCTTAATTGTCAGACAAGTAAAAGGAGAACAGGAAGATTCTGTTTCAATAAAACGGTGACTTCCTTCCTCATCCTCTCCCTGAAAAGAGTGTAATCCTTTGGATATTCCGCTAAGTCTAGGAAATCTGGGCAACCCCCTGCATTTGCTTCTGAGTTACCCAAAGCGTGTGGCAGATGAACCTAAACTTCCCGAAGACTAGGCTTTGCAGGCAATGGAGTCTCCTTGTGCAGACCAAGGTTTCCTTGTTACTACTTCATACATTAGTCCCCCAAAGTGCCTCCTTTTGTTTCTTAAACAGTTTAGAGCACATTTATTAAATGTTGCCTACCTTCCGGCGGCTTAACAAATGTGGGAAAGCCATCCGGTAAATGACGCACAGGAAAAGCCGGCAAACCTTACCAGTTACTCATGTGAAGGCAAAGAAAGAGCCCAGGTGTGCAGGCATGCAAATCCCCCCACAGATTCACATGCATATTCATATAGAGTCATATGGAACCACACCTACAGCTGTTTTTTTTTTTTTCATAAGTTCTCTAACTCAAAGCAATTTAAAAGAAATTTTTTTCTCAGCATAGCACATTCAAAGAGTAGCAAATAAGTACTGAAGCTGGTTTGAAATTTGATTAGAATGCAAATGTTGAGATCAAGGCATAGTTTCTCTGTGATTCCTCACCAGATTCGGCACGTAGCATCCTTTCTCTTTAGCTATGTCATTCGTCTGCAACAAAGCCCAAGTTCCCAGGAGGCGAGGAGGGAAGAAACTGGTCAGGACCCTGGCACACTGCAAACTTCAAGAGACTTAGGAGCTTTACTCCTTCACGCACATTTTCCCAAGTTCTCCAACTTCTCTCTCAAGAGCCACAGCAAGCTGAGATGCTGCTCCACTGAATTGCTTAAGAGGCCTCAAGCTTTCAATGAGAATATGACTTTGGTTGCTATTGTTCAAATCCTTATCTTCTGAGATTCCATCAGCAAGTCTCTTCCAAGTCTCTAGGCTCCCCCTTCCTCTTCTCTGGTGCGCAGGCTCCGTGGGTCTATGTGGGGTCCTCTCCTCTAGCTGCCAGCCCCTAATTCCCAACCCCAACAACAGCAGCAAAACCTAAGCATCAAACCAAAAGACTGCTAACCACACAGCCCCCAGGAGAAGAGGCTGAGAACCTCCCTGTCTCCAGCATAGCACAGCCCCAACACCAAAGCTACAAGATTCAGGACAGAAAAGAATTCTACTAATAGCAACTTCAGAAAACTCGCCTGAGAAGTACCCGGATTCTCCTACAGCCAGGGAAAGCGGCGAACTCTGCCTATCGTCCCAAGCACCTGACAAGGCAGTAAAAATAAATGCTCTACCTCATATAGTAGATACAAGCGAACTAAAACTTAAATCACAGAAAATATAATCTCACTCAAGTTTCTCATGGACACATCCATTTTCACAGATTTCAAAGAGCAGTAAAAAACATCAGTGTCAGAAAATTCCCCTTAATTCCATTTGACTTGAATTTATCCTACATCAAGGAAAATATGCTTTCAGTATGCAACATCCATGCCCACTGAGTATAGCCTATCAACTACTTTATCCAAGTCTAAGTGATCACACTAACAGCTTTATTTTGTCAAGATTCTTCACATCAGAAAGTGGTACAATTTTCATTTTTCTCATATTTTTCAGTTTTTTTCTATACTGCTGTATTACTCGACTTTCAAGGTAAGAAACTATTACCCTAAACGAAATTACATGTAACTTGAAATCTTAAGGGAAATTTTCTTAAAGGAATATACAAACTCTTCAGAACTTTAAGAAAACCCCAATGTACCCTGTGAGCCAATGTTTGAAGGGCAATTGTAATCTGTTCTGGCACTTTAAAAATAGCTGATATTAAACATACAGTTGTTTTACTTTATTTTTAGAACACTTTAAGTCAGCACATATGCTATGAATTACCATGTTGTTCACACTAAAATGTAAATTAAAAATTACTTCTGAATGATCAATTACCATGATTTATATGGCCTTAGGAAGTGGCAGCTCTTATTCAATCCAGATTCAAAGGGCCACTAATTTCAAAAAGAAATCTAAAACAAATTAAAGCAGTCTATTCACAGCTGTAATTTCAGGTTTATGAATTGGTGCCACACGGCTACCATCAAAGCAACGGCCTGTTGGAAGGTCTCTCCAGCCCAGCCTTGGAAGAGCCACAGGAAGCAACCTGACAATCATTTATACTGGGGCCAAAATAACAGTATTTAGACACAAAGCAATATTTTTTCTATTATAGCATTTGTAGGATATAAGTAATATGGCCCATACTTGACAGAAGAAAGCAATGTTCAGAAGGTGATTAGAGACTTGTCCAGGGTTGGGAAGACAGCCAATGGAAAAAAAAAAAGAAAACCACTTCAAAAGTCCATCTGTCTGATTCAAGAGTCCACAGTGCTTAGCCACTGTCTACTATATGACCTTCAAATTAACCTGGATTCCATTACCCTCCTCTGTATGTCCCAACTGTTCTCAAAGCCATGTTAACTCTGCATATTCTCATCCGCCTCATATCAGCAAAACCAAGAGCCATCAACAAGGAAATAAAAACTTGCTTTTGGTGTTTCTAGGCTGTTATCCCAACAATAGGGAAGACTTGAGAAGTCATGACCACAAATGCAAGAAAGAATTCATCTCTCTATGTTCTTTTCTATTGCTGTGTGTGTGTGCGCGCGCGTGTGTGCATGCATGCATGCGTGTGTATGTGTGTGTGCGTGCGCGTATGAGCATATGTATAAGATAGCACCTGAACGACTTCCCATTTTTATGTGGGATCTGGGGATTTGAAGTCAGATCTTTTTGTTTGCCAAGCAAAAGTTTTAGCCCCATCTCCCCAGATCTTGTCTCTGTGTATAGTTACATCATTTCTAACGTTGTTATTTTTTTTTGACACAGGTTACGTATCCCCAGCTAATGAATTATGAAATCAACATGATGTCTGGAAACAAGATCATTCTTCGACTCACACAAACCTGTCTTCTTTGATTAGTGACTCTCAGCATCAATTCTGTCCTTCCCAAGCTCCTCCATATTACGTTTTAAAACACAAATACACTCAGTTCAATTTAAAAATACTGAATTGTTCTTTTGTGGTATGAAAGAGTGACGATATAACCCGATGTTCTCAGGCTTTGGGTTCCCCTGACTCCAGAGAGCTGTCAAGAGACCCTTTTTTAGACCAGCAAGGAAAAGAGAAGTGACGAAAGACAGAAATGAAGAGAAGTGAAAAAGCCAACAGGGAACCTGGAGTGTGGGCCACGGGAGGGAAAGGGGGGTGCACCCAGGTTCCATGACATTCAAGGACTATCAAAATAGACAGACAGAGAGTCCAAGTCAGAGGTCTCCACTGAGTGGAGGGATGTTCAGTGGGAGGGCTGACTGCACACCAGCCGCCCTCCACCCTGTGGTTCAGGAGACTCATTAATCTTCATTAGGGAACTGCTGCTGCTGCTGCTGCTGCTGCTGCTGCTGCTGCTGCTGCTGCTGCTACCCACCCAGGGACAGGCACTCAGTGAGCCCAGGGAAAGTGACACAATTGCAAATCAGAGTTTGCAACTGCCTTTCTGCCCCGAAGTCTTCTTAATTGCAATTCCCATAGTCAGGCAACATTCCCTCCTCGCCTCCCTTACCCCCAACCACTCCCACCAGAACACAGAACCTTGATCTGTCTTCGCTGGGCTGAGTTTTAGCTTTCAAAACCATGCCTACATAGGGCTTTGAGGACGTGTCCCCTAGCACTCTCCCCCAAACTAATTTCACATATACTTCGTAGTCTGTGAGTTAACTCTCAGCATTCCAAACACATCCTGAATCCATACAGAGGCAGCAGCTCTTTGACCTTTGTTTTGCAGCGCTGGAGATTGAACTCAGGGCTTTGGGCACATGGGGCGAGGGACACACCACTGAGACACACCTCAGACTGTCTCAAGTCTCTATCAAGGGCACCAGATGAAAACTTAACTTTTTAAAATTCACATGGAGTGGGTTGCTGTTTGCATGTCCCCGTACTTAATAATAGCATGTAGATCACCACCTGTAAAGGAGGCCATGACGAAAAAGGAATTTTATCTTTTTATTTGTCAAGGTTTTGTTGAGCTGCTTTGTTGTCTCTAAGAAATGGCCCAAGATTTTACTTTTGGACCTAATCTTCATGGGAGCACCAGACATTTCTGATTTGGTCTTGATGTCAAAATGACTTGGGTCTCACCAAGTCTTATTTTAAGAGATGACGGTGAGACAGAGCTGAAACTTCAGTGTAATGAGAACTCAGTACTTGGTGTCTACATGTTTAATGGGCACAGGATGGGAGACATGCAGTGCCTGAGAACCATCTGATTATCGCATTTCAACAGGAGATGGATACCCACCTCCATCCCAGTGTGAGTGCTAGGAGCTTTTACAAATAAGAATATAATTTTTCTTCTTTCTTTTTCTGTTGTGTTAGGATCACACCCAGGGTCCTGGGCATGCTAATTGCTACAATTATTTTTCTCTTCACAGTGACCAAATCCAAAAGAACAACTCAGGGGAAGAAGGATTTAATGACTATTGTTGTTGGCGATGTGCATGAAATACTGTATGTGACAAATATGTCCATTTCAATTTCTAGTTTTGAAAGCGAAATAAGAAAGTAACAACTGTAAAAATAAAATCTAAATGAAGATCAATTCAATGCACTATAGGCTGTAGCACATTAATTCGATACAATGCTGTTTTTCTAATAAGGAATCATGGGATAAAGGGGGTGTTTAGTTCTAATTGGTCACATGGCTGAGGAAAGAAAGAAGTCTCCCTGATATAGCTCAGGGTTTCCTTCTTAGTCCGACAGCAGCATCATGTTCTTGTTCAAACACTGGAAGAAAAACAGATCCCAGCCATAATTTTGTTAAGTT
This sequence comes from Typhlomys cinereus, assembly GCA_023101885.1. Classification (NCBI taxonomy): domain Eukaryota; kingdom Metazoa; phylum Chordata; class Mammalia; order Rodentia; family Platacanthomyidae; genus Typhlomys; species Typhlomys cinereus. The sequence goes on from JALPQD010000010.1 coordinate 13,131,206, forward strand.
CTATATTTAGCTTTGGTATAAATTCTTGTACCCTATACCAAAATATTCACCTGAAATAATAATTCCTTCCATTTGCACTTAATATCAAAATTCTTTGGGCCAGTGCCACCTCTTCAGCAACCCTAGACAGCATCTAGTATTCCAAAGTTGCAGAGTGACTCAAACTTACATATATTGATTTAAACTCCAGGACTCTCCCCTGCTCCCTAGCAATGTTAAGGAGACTTGCTATAGTTTGGACAAATAGCACAAGGTGAGCGAGTCTATGAGGAGATGTGAAAATAGACCACTCATGACATCACGGGATCCGCTTCCTCCCTTGCATTCAAGACAAACATCACTGAATAATCAGCAAGTTTCTTCCACTCATTCAGGATTGGCTTCGGATCTTCTGATTCACAAGGCTGCCATGTATCGACGTCCGCCAACATAGGGCAGTACATAAAACGAGATCTTTGCTTCCACCTATAGAAACAGGCCTAGAGCACCAGTAACAACTGGTTTGTAGAATCTTCCTGCCTCATAGGTGCAAGAAAGACTTAATAGGTTGGACAACACTATGTACCGTTCATCAAAACAAAGTATTTGGGAAACTAAGAGATTCTTCATATGCCTCTGCTGAAGGTGGCTGATGAGCATCAGTCACTGTCGGCCAGAGCAGCTTCATGTTTACTTTTATCCAAAACACGAATCCGATGCATATTTGTGCTTGCTTAGCAATAATAGATTTCACATATGTATTTACATGAGAAATAAAAAGATTTTTATGTTCATATAATAGCAAGCATATCAGTATACAGAATCATATTTTTCTATAAAAATCAAACCAAATCCTACATGGAAACATTTTAAATGCTCCTCGACCACCAATATTGCTAAGTTTTGATGCACTGGTACTATCTGAGCAAAGATCAGAGATTCAGTTCAAAGGGAACTGCACACTCTCCCCCTATTTCTAAAGGTTTTCATTCAGAAATTATATTATTTATGGCAAGGAAGAACAGGGCAACCATGTAGACTTACGCCAAACACTCAGACGCAGAAGGCCAAGGCAGGTCTCTGAGAAATGGCTTCAGAAGAGATCCATCACCAAGCTAACGCACACACAAGCCCACCCATGCCAGATAGGGATGGACAGGGACAGGGCACCAAACCCAACATGCCCCAGAGAGAAGGTGCTGGCCTTTCCGTAGCTCAATTTTCCTGGACATTCTTCTTTGTAACATTCTGCCAAATGAAGTATTCAGACAGCTGGCAAGCACTCTACATGGCAGTTCACAGGACCACCGGGAGGTGACCCACTGCTGGCTGTTTCTACACAATGCCTTCTAAGGGATTCCAAAGGGTCAGAATGACCTTGCGGGATTCTTCAGTTTTTGCTCTCTCCTAAAATCCAGAAATGGCAGAATATAATCACTCTAGAAGCCAACACTAGGATCCACAAAGAAAGGTGCTGTGTTTGTGTTAGGCACTGCAGAGAGTCTTCCAAAGGTATGGAACTGCCGGGAATAATCAAAGCGCAGTTCCTTTGAGGACCCTAGAGGTATTAGAGAACAGGAAACCTGCGTTGTCTTTAACAGACAGGATAGAAAGCTGGCTCAGAGGCTGAAAACTGAAATCACCAGAGTAGTTACGGTTTCAGAAGAGGATATAAGATACTAGAGAGGAGTATAATTTAGTTTTCTAAATAGGAACAGCTTATGTGTGTTCCAAGATTGAGTCAGAAGTTAAAAAGGGGCCCAGTTGCTGAGGAGGTAGAAATGTACAGAGAACACACACAAATGCACAAACGCGCGCACGCGCGCGCGCACACACACACACACACACACACACACACACACACACAGAGCGAGCATGACAAGTGGGCATTCACTGTATATCTCTATAGGAGACCTGAGAGATGACCTCCTGTCCATCTAGCCCAGGACGCCAATGGACACTGGATGCTACTGCAGCCCCCGACATTCCCAACCCTGGAGTCAGCTCCAGCTTCCTCACAGCAGGAAGCCCAGGGATGGCCACCACTCTGCAAGTCTGGGAGGAAAGGACTGCAACAAGTCTATCCTCTGAGCAACACGACTTTTATGGTGAAGTTCCTCTAGCCTGGGAATTCTTCCTGATATATCACTACCACCCTCCCCCATTCCCCAAAAGGACCTGTCAGAGTATCTCACTGGGCTGGGGTATTCCACAGAGGCAAACGTATGAGAACACAGAGACTGCACAGTGAAGGACTATCTGCTCTCAGTACCACATCCACATGTCCCCCGACATTCCCGCAGACAAAATAACTTTTGTGTAATTACCCAGGCACCAAATCTAACTCTGTTGTACATATAAACACAAAGAGCGCTTTTTTGGCTGTTTAAATATACATATAGATTGTATATCCATGTTCAGTCAACACTTTTTTCCTGACACCAAAAGTAGAAAGACCTAAGTGCCTGTCTGTCAATGACTGACTGGCTAAACATGTGGTCTATATACAGACAACAGTGGAATGTCAAGTTACTCAGCCTCAACTGATAGCAAACATTGCAGTATGTACAGACCTTGATGCTTCTATAGTGAGTGTAATTAGCTGGCTGGGCACAAGACTGTAAACGCTCTAAGATTCCACTCTCAGACCAGGTTTATAGAGACCTGAAGTATAATGGGAGGTGCCAAGTGCTGAAGCAGAGGGAGGTTATGTGCACAGCTTCAGATGGGCAAGATGGAAAGTTCTAGAGATGGGGTAGCTGTGCTGGTTGCAAAAAAACTATGAATGTATTTAATGCCACCAAACCATCACTTAGAAGTTGCTCAAATGGTAGATTTTACATTATATATATATACGTATATATATATATGCATGCACATAGACATATACATGTGCATATACATGCATATTCACACACATGCACACACAGAAGCATGTGCACACACATGGACACATTCTCTGATCTGTTCATCACCATGGAAACTGGCACTGCAGAGGGTCGCAGGCCTGTCACCAATGCCTTCTGATACTCTGTAGTTTCATTTGAAGTCCTCTTCCTTCCTACCTCAGTGTACATCTGAACAGTTGTCTGTGTATGTATGTGCATACATTACTGCCCATTTCACTTCATGACAGTATCAGTTTCATGGCAAAATATTTGCTGTGGGACTGGAGAGACGGCTCAGGGGTGAAGCAGAAGGACATGAGTTCAGATCCTAGATGTAAAACTGGGAGGCGGACATGGCAGTGGCCTGCACTTCTGGCTCTGGAAGGTGGAGTCCTGCGGCACCTCAAAGCAAAGCAGTAAGCGGACAGAGCAATTCAGGAGGATTCCTGAGGTCAACCTTGGGCCTTCACAGGTACACACTCAAGTGCCCTCTTACATGCGTATGTACACACACACACACACACACACACACACACACACACACACGCAGACATACAATTACATATATATCAACTGTGAAAAAAGGCCCATGGAAGGAGGGGCTTTGGTCTCAAAATATATACCCCAAGAAGAAAGAGCACTTTACAGAGTCACCATGCAAAGTTCTCTCTTTCTCTCTCTCTCTGTCTTTCTCTCTCTCTCTCTCTCATAACATAAGCACCATCTTGCAAGAATGTAAGTTTCTCATGGTTAAAGTCTGCTGCAACTTGTTCACTCCCTTCAAAAGGGAGAGATTAGATGGAAAAATCAGAAAGCCAGATAGACGTACACACACAACAGTTAGAATCGCGCCCCTTGGAAATACATCCAATATAGACAAGGTGAACCAGAGAACATATTTCCAGCCATGGGAATCACTGTATCATGTCAGAAGAGATTAGAGTTTGGCGGCGAAGGGCACGCTGTGTCAATTGCAATTACACATGTAGCATTCTCTTATTGTGATGGTCCTTCTTTCCGTCTCAACACTGGGACATGATTAACATTTTACGTACTGTCCAAAGGGGAATGGGACTTACCAGAAACCGTACTGAACATTTCAAACACAGATCCTCCTCTGCCAAGAGAAAATCCTGCCCAGCTGTAGATTTCTCATTTGCAAAACATAAGAGCAAAGAAATTCCATTACTGAGAGAAACTGGCTGTTCCACCGAACCCTTGGCAACACAGGCTGTACTTAGCGTTTTCAACAAAAGGCTCAGAAAGTGGATTCGCTCGCAGCAGCAATGGCAATACGTTTGAGTTCTCAGGAAAGGGCTGCTACCCAAGAAAAGTGCAGTCAAGAGACACTCACTTCTCTGGCCTGAGTAGTACAAAGCATAAAGCTTTGGAAAGAACTCCAAGTTAAGGATCTTTGTGAGGGGCTGATGGGGGATGTAATGGTATTAATATTTCCCTTAGATCAAACCAAGTATTCTTTTGACACCTAAGTGACCATGGGGTACTCATTCGTAGCATGACCCCAACCCTTCACTTGCTTCTTTATACTGTAAGATCTAACTATGGGTTTTCCCCATGGATATATATGCCCTGGAAGCAAACTACATGGCACACAGAACTACCACTGGTCCAGACGAGACTAGAGAAAGTGAGGATTTGCACTCTGTCTTCTTGACGCTCTGCTCCACAGGCCAAGCTAGTGGTCACATGCCATGGGTGACATCAGCGCGTTGCTGGGGCTTAGCTCACCGTCAAGCTCCCAACTCAGCCAGCACTTTGAAATGCACCATAAAAACATTCTAGAAATACAGATGCTACGCACATGTGCCTGGGGCAGCAAAACCCCTCTGGCACCAGTGTTAAGTTTCTGGCTTCCCATTCAGCGCTCAGGGCTGAAGGTCGCCTGAGCTTCCTGCATGACCCAGGATACCAAGTTGGAAAGTTAGCTTTTGAATGCGCCCTTTCAAAGACACACCAGGATGATCCCAAGTACCCACACAGAGACAGTCAGTCACACTTCTTAACTTTGCAATCAGAGCCCACACACGGAGGAGATAAACAATCTCTCTCACTGTTCTATTCTAGAACACCATGTGACCCTAACTCCTAAAGACCTTACGGTGGCCCTGGGAGACCAACTTCTGCCAGCAGAAGAATCTATAGACCTGCTAGACAGAAGTAGGAAAGGCTTGGCGGACAACATAACATGCTGAAGTGGGTGTTGATGAGAATGGATACTAACACCGACTTCGACCAGCCCAGTCCCAGATGATCAATTCATGTAACCGACTGCAGGCAGAACAGCCACCGTGAGCACCGCATGCCTGGAGATGGCTGTGTGCTGGGAGCTCGGAGACAGCAGCTTGAGTCCTGGGCTGACGCACTTGTACCCAACATGTGCACAGTTGCTATTTGTCCGACAGGGGCCGCTCATCTGGTTCTAACCAGCATAAACCCTTTCCGAGGTTTTTGTTTGTTATTTTCTGCAGAGCTAGAGCCAAGGCAGATGAAACAGACGCAAGTTTGCAAGAAAGGAGTCAGACTGCCACTTTCCACGGCCTTTCCATATTCAACGAAAACTTCGCACCAAAGCAATCATCACCCGATTTGGTCCCACACGACCAACCGACTGACCGACCAGCATAGTGTGCTCCTGCTGGCCCATCCCCATGTAAGCACTCCCCCCGCCCTTTGCATCTCACAGCCCCCCAAACACCCCGCTGTGAGCCAGGCGGATGGCAGGCAGCCTATTCAGAACTAGCCAGTGTTCACATACCTCAATAATCCTGTCATGAATTTGCAGGCCTCCTTCCTTGGCTGCCGGCCCACTGTCAACTATTTTGGATACAAAGATTCCTTCGCTGGACGATCCATCTTGATTGTCCTTTGGGTTACAAAAACACAGGCATGAATGTCAGGCAAGGGAACTGGGCATGGAGAAAAGAAAAGTCTGCACTCCTACAACCCTCGCTGACCCCCAGCTTGTCACAAGTGGCAGAGGGGTAAAAGCTGTCTGCTTCCTCTGATTTGTTTGAAACTGAAATGGGCTCATGCGCAGGGTAAAATATTCCAAACCAGAGCCAAAGCCACAGAATGGGAGGGGCGAGCTATCTCCAAGCCTCTTCTTCCTCCGCTCAGCTTCTATTTGAGTGGATGCATCCTGTCCAAAATGTTTTCAAGCATCGCCCTTTTGGACGTGCATTGTTCTTCAGGCTCACAGGCGGGATTACACCAAACTGGCTTTCAGGTCTTTGGGTTTCTCACCTAACTCTGGCATGCTTGAAGGTCCTCTCTCAGCATCCTTGCATGTCTAGCCTCCCTGCATCTGTTCCTTTCCTTTCCCTTCCCTTCTGTTCTTTTCTTCTTCCTTCCTCCTGTCCTTCCTTAACTCTATTCCTCCTTCCTCCCTCCCTCTCTCTTCCTTGGTGTTGGGAATGGAGCTGAGCCACGCTTTCTACTCCTGCCCTACTTCCTGAAGTCTCCATCAACAGCTAGCACAGCTCTAGCTGTTCCCAGGAGGGACAATGGTGTGATGTCACTGTTCTACATACGTGGTGAACTCTGCTTGACCCCCTAGGGCAGGTCCTCGCAAGGGGAACTGCTGAATCAAATTGGGACATCTGACCAAAGCTGGGGGATCGTCCTATAGCCCAATCACATTGAAATTTCACTAGTTTCTCCATACTGTCACCAGCGCAGATGATCATTACATGGGCCACCATCTACTTAGTTTTGTAAACAGCTTCATGTATTTATGACATCTGAAAGGCTAGCAGCTATCGTTGCTCCAATCTACACTAAGTCTGGCCAGTAACTTTAAAGATCTTTGAGGAGCTCTGAATCAAACTCAGGCCTGAAAGTCCCCAGCAAACAAGGGGGCTCATGTCTCAAGCTCCTTCTTTTTCTCAACATCAATAGGCTTTCACTGGCTCACGCCACCCTGGCTTGAGCCTCTTTCTAAACAGCACTGCGATAAAACCCTCTCCAAGGGATTGGATTCCATGTCTGGTGATTAACAGATTGATTTTTAAAGTAAATGACATGAGCATGTGTTGTTTCTGAACCAAAGCGTTTGAAATCACACTTGACCTTACCCCAAAGAGGCTGAGACGTGATTAAAAAAAAAAAAAAACAACTTTTAAAATTCAGTATAAGACATTCCATGAAACTCCAAATCCATCAACATGGTTAAATTTCATCTCAATCCAATAATATAAGAAGATCTATGCTATTAAAACCCTCTAACTAAATACATAAAAAATTCCACTACCAAAAATAACTAGGAAAATACAACATCGTCTTCAAAGAAGTGGTGGGGAGCAAGGAGGGAGGAACAGAGAAGGGAATGGAGAAGAGAGCTTGTCTTGTTTTTCTTAGAAGATGTCTCTTCCATATTAGTTTACTTGATGTCTCTTCCATATTAGTTTACTGACATCTTTTCAGTAAGAGCTATTTATCAAGGCAAGCTAACAGGACTTGGGATTTATTTTGTTTTCATGGCTTGAACCAAAGAACAATGGGAAGGGATCGCTGTCATCTCAGATGCCAGGGAATAAAGTACACTCATTGCAGGCTTAGGTAGAAGAGTGAACGTGCCAGGCCAGCGCTTGCTTCCTTAGTGTCATGCGAACTAATGAGTGAATGGATGAATAAATGATGCGAATTTACCATCGGCATCACAAACCTCTCTGCATGACAGATCTTATGCCAGAGCCTGAGGCTGGGCTATTTCACAACCGAACCAAGCATCTGGCAGGAATTCCTTGGGAAGCACACATCATTTAAACTGCTTTCTACCTGCAAAGCCTAGCACTGCATATGTGCTGTGTTCAGCCTAGCTTTTTACTGTGCACTCAATGACCTGCCGAATTTGCCAGGCAACAGTGCAGAATACATTCAGATTTCAATAAGTTGCTTCTGTAATCAGGGCAAGCATCTCAAAACATTCCAGTGTATGCACACACACAGAGAACTAAATTCGCCTCTGGAGTTCATGCATGTTTTTGTTTTTGTTTTTGTTTTTTTTTGAGGTTTCTCACTGAACCTGAGGGGCAGCGTGGGCATGGCTGCTTACTAGTCTCCTTAGCCCCCGTGGCCTTAACACACATGATCATGTCCTCAGTGGTCGCCAACCACAAAAACGTCTCTCCAGAGGCAGGACAAAGGTCTTCCTAGTCTGGCCTCCATCAGCTGCATAAACTTGTAAAGCTTCTAATACTTGAAGTGGCTCTTAATACAATGAAGTTGTTTCTTAAATCCAGTAACAACATGGAGGTAGAGGAGGAATATCCAGGAGGGCCTGTTCTATCTATATAGAACCTGGAGGGGGTCTTTTTCTTTTAGGCACTGGGTAGAGGACGTAGAGCCTTGTGCATGTTAAGCAAGCATGCTACCATTGAGCTTCATGCCCAGCCACAAACATGTCTTCTGTAAGCTGGGGAACATGGATCCAAGTCCCCCTTTGCTGTTTCCTGGGGTCCAGCACTCTGATACTGAGTTCCATCTTGCTCATTCTCCTCCGGAACCTGGGGTACCGTGGGTGAGGTGACCCTTTGGTTTCCGAGACTAGACCAGAGTAATGTGATGACAGGCTGCCTGGGATCTTCATCAGTGGGTAAAAGGAAAACTAAAACACACTCCAGCCTCACGTGTTTCTCAGGAATACCACAGAGGTAACTGGGAGACACATGGATATGTGTGCTCGTGCCTCGGGTCTGGCAGAGGGGGGGATGGCTGCTGCCCCCACAGGACATTAAAATGCTGTTTGAGACAGATGATGTTCGCCACGATGGGCCGTTTATTACAACGCTGTTGGGTTTCAAAACAAAACTTTGTTTTGGGAACTGTGGCTTTGGCCAGCAGCTAAGGGAGTTTCATCATCAATCTCGGCATGGCACTCATTTTGAGCAAAGCTGTGACTTGGATGCTCAGTGCACCAAGATATTTCGGGCCCCAGACTCAGCGCTCACAAGGTCTCTTTTGAGGACTTTCCTGCACTACCTCTCTAGTCATTCTCTCTGTCATCCAGATCCCCCAAATCCTACCTCTGTCCCTACTCCTAGGAGTTGGCAAATCTCCTATGTTCTAGTTTAGAGACTCTCAATAACTTTTTAAAAAATGTGAAATAAGGCACTCAAGTGATGAAAGAATTCAAACTTTTATTCATCTTTGTATGTCAGTATCATTTCCACCTTTTGGGCTGGGGAGATGGCTCAGTGGTTAATGTACTTACTACACAAGCAAAAAAAACCAGTGCTCTGGTCCCCAGATGCCAGGTAAAATGCCAGATGGGTGTGACAATCTGCCCGTGATTCCAGCCCTGGAAAGCAGAGCCTGGAAATCCTCAGAGCAAGCAGGCTAACAAGACCAGCCCTACAGCTCAGCTCTGAGATTAGCTGGAGACCCAGGCTTGAAGCAATAAAGTGGAAGATGGAGCGTGATTCCTGATATTACCCTCAGGTCTCCACACACTCATGTGTACACACAAATGCACAAATATGTGTGCCCACCCTATGCAAAATATGCACACACACATATACATGTCCCCCATGCATCTATACATATAAAAAACAAAAAAAGAAAGATCTACCTGTTGCATATAGTGCTTAGAAGGTATATAGCTGCTTAATAGTGAATGTATATAAACATGGGTATTTTATGGCTAACTAAATAAATTCATGTTTTTACAGCTAGTCATACTCATATATAATATATGTGCGTGCACATTTCTAGATTTATATGCACACATACATACCTACACATCTATACATATGTATAGGTCTATTATTTGATAAAGTATGCCCTTGAAGGTAGGATATACATATAAACCAGAACTCAGAAAGCTGAGGCAGGAGATCAGGGGCTCAAGGCCAACCTGGACTAAAAAGTGACTTTGATGCAACCAAGTCCGACCATCCTTCGGGACTCTGTTCCACAGACTCCTTCCCACGTTATCTCCCCTCTGAGGTCGCTGGTCCCCACAGCAACTCCAGCCAAACCCAGGCCCAGAGTGCCACACCAAGAAAAACACTGTGGTCCTCTCCCACCTCGTCCATGTCTCCCACGGAGGTGAGAGCTCCAGAAGGGTGGGGAAGATGTTACCCCCACATGGAGAACCAGCACCTCATGCTTCAGGATCCGCCCAACTATCCTCTCCCGTCCTTCCTTATGGTCGCTCATGATGGCTTGGATTCCACCCTTCCATTCTCTTCCTCTCTGGTATCCTTCTCAATCTGCAGTGACCACATGGACTTGTTCCTCACCTGACACCTCACCAGGATACACACTCTGTGACTACAGGTCTCTACACTGGCCTCTACAGGACCACTCAGCCCCTAAGAGACAACTATGCTCAATACCTATTTGCTGAGAAAATCTGATTTCCTTTTCTTTCCTTTGACAATTGTTAGCTGTCAGATGAGGAAATGGTCACCATAAGAACAGAGAAAGAGGGCCGGAGAGATGGCCAGGGGTTAAGCCTCTGCCTCACAAGCAGAAGGTTCTGAGTTCAGATCCCACAGATCCCACATAAAAATGTCAGGAGGAAATGGTAGTGGCCTGTACTTCTGATCCTGGAAGGTGGGGCCTGGAAAACTGCAGAGCAAACCAAAAAGGAGGGAAAACAATCCAGAACAATCCAGGGTGATTCCCAAAGTCACCTCTGGGTATCCACAGGGACACACAGTGTGCCCTTTGATACACACACACACACACACACACAGAGAGAGAGAGAGACAGACAGACACAAGCAATTAACAAACGATAAAAAAGAACAGAGAAAGGAAGGATGCACACTTAGGGGTCCTCCACCTCCAGAGGGCCCTGAATTACATCTCAAGCTCCATAGTCTCCTAAAAGCAAAGCTAGCAGAGAAAGGGGGCACAGAAGGAAACTTGGCTGCTTCTTTCTAGGGAGGACCTGATGTGAGCTGGTCAGAAGGAAAGAGGTCCAGCAACCCACAGAAGTGGACAGTGTCCCCACATGACAACAGATGACAGAGCAGGACTCAAGGTTCTGTTCTGGAAGCCCATGCTCCGATTCCATTTAGAAGGTAGTTAGCAACCTGTGCACAGATCTCCTGCATCTCCATGCCCACCCACCTATTGCTACACAACCCATCATGCACCCCAGTGCACTCTGAAAGGTAAGCAGCTTAAAAGAACTGCTGCGTCACGGGGGCAATGTGGCTTAACAGAAATACAAGAGTGTCAAGACATCGACCGCACACACGACCCTCGAATTACGGAGAGCAGAATGAAATCAGCAAGGATTCTATCCTCAACTCCTTAAGCCTCCACCTCTCTTCCAGCCACCCCAGGAAAAGGTGTAAGACATCTCAACAATTAACATACCACACAGGGCCGGCCCCCGATGATATTGAATCCCAGGGAACCCGAGTCTCGATGCAGGACAAGCGTCAGACTTTTGGTTTCTTCACCCTGCAGGGAACAAATGGGTGTAAGTGTTGATTTAGAAGCAGGAAATTGAGGGTTGGCATGGTGCTTCTGTGGAAGGAGACTTAAGACCACTGAGCTAATCAGTCCAGAAATCTTTATCTCTTGCAAAGTTTAACCAAGGAAACCATTCGAACCTAGTCTAAAATTCCATCCTGGCTTTAGGGCATTGCAGACATGCCTAGATATCGGCTAGGATGACCACAGAAGAATGTCTGGGGGTGTCCAGACAGGCCTGTGAACAGTCAGCTATCCGTGACTGCTTGGTCTACAAATGCAGCCTTCTTCCCGCTGGCCCGCTGGATGCTGGCTGTCTAGACAGCTATTCTCTTTGTTTCCCCGCCTTTCTCAACGGCAGCATTCATGTCATGTCACGAGGGGTCAAATGGCAATCATTTCGGAAGTGTGAACACACGCAATGGCCCGTCAATCCACATCTCTGCTGTGGGACACTTGGGGAGAAAACAGCAAGTAGAAAAAAGTCAGAGGCACATAACACAGGGAGGGCACACAAAAGACCCGGAACTCAACTGCGGAGGGAGAGGGGACATGTCCCCAGAATCATTGCTAGGACGTGCAGAGCACATAGTAGGACTGCTCAGCGAGAAACCATCTAACAGGGCCAAAGTCACCAAAGGGTAGGAGATGCCAGGCACTTCACCTAACTAACGAACACCATCGTGTGTCAGGAGAGGAATAAAAATAGACAATCCCAAGTACAGACTGTCACTTCATGTCCCATGACACACACACTGAGCTCCATGACACACTTTTCCAGGTTTCCAGTTCAATCATGGAGACAGAGACCTTGCCTGACTGACAAGGAACTTCCATTTGCTTACTAACAGTTTCTGCTTAGAAGTGGCATCACTTATATATTATAAAATATAAGCTATTTCTTAATACACTGTTGAAAAAAACAACAGTGCTGGTAGTCCTTATGAAAGAGACTTTATTGATAGTGTGTCCTGATCAAACAGTGGCTTCTTTTTTGTGTTTGTGTAGGGGGGATTGTAGGGGGGGATTTCCCACACTCTACCATCCAGGGTTAGAATTACATGCTACCACTTCTGCCCAGCATTTTCATATAGGATCTGATCTCGGGTCCTTTTGCTTGCGAGGCAAAGATTTTTAACCCCAAGCCATTTCTATAGCTCCAGCTTCCTTTTTGATATCAATTTGATATTAGCAAATTTGTCTCTTCATCAACTTCATACATGTATACAAGGCCTTCCGCTCCTCCTCTATCCTCTCATCTTGCTCCTACCCTTGTCAGCTCTTCTCCTTCCCTATCAATCTCTTTCCCATATTCATGACTTGGCTCTTGTCCTAGATCTGAGTTTACCCAGGGTCCCCTGTGCATCCACGGGGCTTGGAAGTATCCACTGGAACCTCATGGGCTCTTCAGTTTGCACATACCTGGATATGACTAACATACTTCCTTCCCTCCAGAATCTGTTAGCTGTCACCTGCTCAACAGTAGGTGGTGGGGGCTCCCTGAATCCTTCTGTCATCCCCAGTAAAACACTCTTTTACTCTGGGGTAACAAATGGCAGTGTTTAGAGGGCCTGGATACAGCTAAGACTGCAATACCACACTGGTAACAGAAAGCGCTGTTTAAAGGCGCTGATCTGCCTGCAGTATCTCAAAGGTTTTCGCCATCTCTTTCCTTCATTGATAATGTTATCCTTGTTTCCAAATATGGCCTAAATAGTCCCCAACATTGTAGTGGGACTCACCACACAGTTATCACCATGATTAGAGTCTTCAGGAATCACAACTGTTCTTGCTACTAGTTAGAACATGGCCAATTCCAAAATATTTTCGAAATTTTCACATGGGCCTCATTGTTAAATGAGAAAAACACTTTCGAGACAAAAAAAAAAAAAGCCAATTCAAACCAGGTGTAGTGATACACGCCCATAATCTCAGCAATTTGGGGCCTAAGACAGAAGGAAGCCAGGAGGTTGGGGCCAGCCTAGTGTAGGGAGTGAGTTCAAGTCCAGCTGGCACTGCAGAGTAAGACCCTGCCTGAGAAAGGAAGAAAGAATGGATGGTGGCCGTTTATCATTGGGAAAAAGCGTTTGTTCTCTGGTGAAAGAACTCTCCAGAGGGACAACACAATGCTCCTCTCTGGAAGCTCATGTACTCCTTGTGCACAGCCACAGTAAGAAAGTTAACTTGAGTCTCTGCCAGGCTGTTCTGCCTAGTGTATCAGCAGAGTATGTAGATGGTGGGCTCCATCGCAGATGCTTCAACTATTAACCTTTCAGAGAACAACTGATGACGGTCTGGTTGATTTTTTAATACTACATCCATTGAACAGCAACACCATCTAATCCATCAACAAATGTCAACTGTAGCTAACTAATCTGAGTGGTTTGATAAAGACAATTACACTAATGCAACAGAATAAACATTTAGAATCTGCCTAGTAGCTTTGAGACATGAACCGGATGACTCTGACATAAAAACAATTTCTAGGCTTTGTGTATTGGACGCTGGAATCTCTCCAGCTTATTTTGCTATCTCAGGAGTGAAGAAGTTAGGGATACATGGGAATCTTCCAGATCTACACGCCTGGCTCTCATAACTAATCAACTGCATAGTTACACACTAATCTAAGGCAGATGGCTTTCTTCTGATGATTTCAGAGGATGTGCAGTCAAATGAATACAAAGATTAGTTTTAATAATCTACTATATTACATCATGAAGGATAAAAGCAGAGGAGAAGAGAGAGGAAAGAAAAGGAAGGAGGGAGACAAAACAAGGGATCATTTAAAAATTTTTTTTACGTTTAGTAAGAGAGAGAAAGACCATATGGGTTCATATGTCACAGCACAAAGGGAGATGGAGAGCGAATATATGTGGACTGACACGTCGCAACACACATGCAGAGAGGTCAGAGTAGGACTTGTGGGTCTTTTCACTATGTGGGTTCCAGGGCTTGAACTTAGACACTCAGGCTTGAAGACAAGTGCCTTCTCCTGCTGAGACGCCTCTCAGCCTGAAAAAACTAAAGGCTAAAGGATCATACCCTACTGCTGTACCGATGGTAACACCTGGCACGATTTGGTTGCTTGTTATACCGGAGAACACACTGCACACAAGCGCTGTCTTTCGTTGCTATCCAAGCATTCTTACAGATCGGCATCACTGTCGCCCTCATGATACAGGTGTAAGACTGTCCTGAGTTGTGCCCTGTCACTGAGCTGGCAGAAAAATGAGTTTGTGATTAAATGATGTCCCCCAAGCCTGGAGCTCCTTTTCCACATTGCTTTCTTTTGGTCTAGAAAGTATCAGTAAAAGATAATTCCTTGCAGGCCTGCACCATCATGAGCCCTGCTGCAGATGTTATGACCCCTAAAGTTCCAGAGAGGGGATCAGTTACAGGAGGGCTTACCTAGACGATCAGTGGCACCACAAACTCCAGTGGCTGTTCCTTAGACCCCTGTCTCCACAGGATGCCATCTGAGGTGCCCAGAGACCTTGGGAATATCTCTTCAGGGTCCAAGAGGACAAAGTCAGAGCACAGTGGTCCTCGGCCCTAACGCCCTTGACACATGTCAGTCAACCTAGGCTTCCCGGCCAGAGGCAATCGCTTGACTGGATCCAGCAGGGATGGACCGTGGATGCCAATGCCTCTCTCTTGAGTCACAGCAATCCAACAATGTGCAGAAGGTTAGAGGGACAAGGAACCGGACAAGATACAAGTGCAGCCTTTCTGCACCTCAAGACCAAAGGTCGACTTCATTCCGTTTTGTCTTTTCAACTCTCCTCTCTCTCCCAACCTTCACAACTTCAGTGTTTCAAATGAAATAATATGCATGGTTTTAAAGATGAGGCTTCCTATGATACATTTTGCACACTGATATTCATCTCTGATAAACTATGTAACCTGTTCCTGGGCTCAAAATGCTTCAGGATAGGGTGCATGGAAATGATCTCCATTCAGTTACATTTCTCCAACTGCACAGACATGCTGGTGGGAGGCAGGCAAGGTTCTCACCAATGTTATCCCCTCAATGATTCACTCTGTGTTAATAGTGGCATATGTTACCTAAATGAAAATTGAAGCAATATATTAAATGTGGGGCTGGGGGATGGGTTTATCATGGCCAATATTGTGTAATTTTGTCTAAGCGCCAATGCAGTGAGACAAAAGGAAGAAAGAACCCAACCTCCTGTGACCAGCTGATCAACACATATCTTTTCCACTCTCCTCTCTCTCCCAACCTTCACAACTTCAGTGTTTCAAATGAAATAATATGTATGGCAGGCATTACGGCAACACGCTACATCTGGAGAAACCGAGGCTCGGGGACTATCACGAGCTGGTTCAAGATGGCACAGTGGCAGAGTGGGAGCACCAAACCTCAACCCAGGTCCATGTGACTTCAGAATCCAGGCCCTTTATGGGATGCTGGCCAGTGTTGGCCTGCTATGCTAATTCTGCCCAAAACACTGATCCTGTGAAGGATTAGATGGTCAAAAACAGCTTTGTAGTTAGCTCAAACAAGCATGCTGGATTTTACAAGAACCATTGCAAAGAGGGAGACTGTCTCTTACAGTTTCTACTATGCCCCTCTACAGGGACAGCAGAATGGTAAAATCTTCAACTTAAACATCAGGACTTGAGGTCAGTTCCCTCAGCCACAGAGTGAGGTAAGAGTTTCTTGGCACATCGTGGCAACCCTCAGAGACAGGGATGAGCGTACACGCATGCGTCATTGCACCAGTTACCAGTAAGCGTTCAGAGCAAAGCCAAGTCCTAAGGGCTGAGATAAGTGCAGTTGATCATGGAAGTACCCGGGTTCTTCTGCCAGTATCTCTTCTACTGGATCCACTCAATGTAAAACGTCTCATCTCAAATCAACTTAGCCAATCCAAGAAAGTATGGGATAACTGGGACCTGAAATCAATCACTGCATCTCATTTTTGGCTTTGCTTTTCCAAGACTGGGAAATATTCTATGAGACTTCAGGAATGAACACTTTATAGATAAGTACTAGTGACAGAAGAAGGGTGCATGGGGCTGGAAAGATGGCTCAGGGGTTAAGACTCTGCCTTATCTCATGTAAAAATGCCAGGCAGAAATGGCAGCAGCTGTACTTCTGGCCCTGATGGGTGGAGCCTGGGAAATCGCAGAGCAAAAAGGAGGTAAAAGCAATTCAGGATGATTCCCGAAGTCACCTTTGTTTCTCCACAGGGACACACAGTGCCCTCTAACATACACACACATACACACACACACACACACACACACACACACACATGCACACAAAATAAAGTTAAAAAATAATTAAAAAAGAAGGGTGCTCAATGAGGAAGGCACTAGGCCTACATTCTGGGGAGAGCACAGGTGGGACAGACAGGTAACTAAGAGCTGGGTCAACAGAAGGGTTCTGAGATATATGATACGGGCAGGCCTGGAAGGAGGCTGCCCTAGGAGCAGCGTGGATGGGAAGTAGAACTTGGCTCCCAACTGAAAAAGGAAATACCAAGTCCAAGAACCTGTGGCATTGGATGTGAACCGTAGCAGCAGGAAACAGGGAAGGCAGAGGCTGCACACCCCCGGGGCTGCTCCAGGTCACACACCAGTTCAAGGGTCATGGGTTGAGAAGAATGAGAGAGGGAAATCAGGAGCAAGGAGAATTGATGTGGACCCTTCTGAGGAGCTCCCCCTTCAGCCATCCCCTGGAGGAATCCCAGGACCTGACACATAGAGAAGCCCTCTCACCCCCAGAGCTTGGAATAGGGGATGAAAAAGGATGAAAAGTCATAATCTGGAGCCCAGTGATGTTGCTGGTCTTTGCAGCTGAGCATAATGTTCTAACACACTCTGACAGGTTGCCCCTCATCCTGGAACCGCACACAAGGGAGTAGCTGGGCCCTTCGTGTGAGGTGGGTCTCCCTGGGACAGACCTTTAGGGCAGAAAGAGGCACAGCTGTGGCTTTGAAGACCTAAGCAAGGACGTGATCTGACAAAGCACACTAGACGAGCAAACACTTGTCAGAACAAACTCATGGGTTCGCCTAAAATAAGTCAATGCCATCATCTTCCAATGTGCCTGTACTGGGTCACCTGAGACACTGTCTATTTGGTCTTTGAAGTCAATGTCTACCTGTTCAAGAAGCTGTGGAGAAGAAGAAATCATACTGAAAATTACACACTGAGCACACAGTCCTGAACCTCACAATGACATTTCACCCAGTGACTCTTCGCTAAAGGACAGGCTCCATGTATGAGTGTCCCCTTCAGAGGCTGTCCACCGACATCACTGTGGCCACTCGAACTTGTGCAAATGGACTTCCTGGTGCTTGCACGTGATGAGGCAGCCTAGCAGTACATCTCTCCACGCGTGTCCCCATTGCTACGGGATGCCTGCCTCTACTACATAAAGACTACTTATGAACACAGCTTTGCAGTTTTTTTTTAAGCGCTAACACGTGCAAATTGTCGTCTGTGGCCAAAGTCCCTGTGCATGTCACTATTACTCTGTTGCTGCTGCCCAAACCATCTGACCTCAGAAGGTTGGACATTAGCCACCTCTCACCAGTGTGGCTCTTCCTGCATCCATGCTGCCGCTGTCTGTCCCTGTGGACCCTTTTTAAAATTCTCTTTTGTTCAGCAACGGCTATTTCCTGTTCCCTGGGGTTCTGGGCTCCCAATGGGGGGAGCAGTGGCACTGGAAAGCTGTCCAGCAGGTTTAGGGAAATAAAATGGACTGACACTAGGCTGTCTAGGGGTGACAGGGTACCCCTGTCTCAGATGATGCAAAGCCAGCCGACACTCACACAGCTGGGACACAGGCCTGTCTGTTGACTCGTGACATGAAAGTGTTGTATATTTGGCTGTCGCCAGGCAAAGAATGTGCAGAGTTGGGGGTTGGAAGGACGGGGAGGCCTGCAGGCTGCCAGCAGCTCTGCACGGGAGGAACTGGGGATGTCTTCGCAGCCTCCACTCAGGGGCTTTGTAGTTCAACCTTTACTGTTCTCAATGAAGCAGGCAGTGCTGCCTGAAAGGACTGTTGGAGGAGGAACAAAAGGGGACCCTGTTAGAGTCTAAGAGGGAACAGGAAAGCAAGCTGGGGTACCTCGGACACTAGTGGGGTGCATCAATCACCAATACAGGGGCAGAGAAGACAAAGATATGGGAGGACCCAGGAACAGGTATGTGGGCCCTAAAATAGCTTTGAGGGCGTTACATGATCTGTAGAACAGCACCTCCACAGTTGCCCAGCGCACTGACACATGAGTTGAGAACGTGAGAGAAACAAAGATTGCTCAGTGCTGCCCTAGTCAATGGGGAAAAAAAATGCTTGCCACTAACTTTGAACAACCTGAGCAATCCCTAAAGAGTATCGCTTTCTTTCCCCGTAAGAGTCACATTTAAGTTTGCACAAATTCATATCTCCTTTTTGCCAATGACTCACTGGCTTTTCTTTTAAATGGCACAAGCATTTGGCTCAGTGGTAGAGCAAGTGCTTGGTAAACCCAAAGTACTGGGTTTAGTGCCCAGCAGGGAAGTGGGGGCAA
This sequence comes from Typhlomys cinereus, assembly GCA_023101885.1. Classification (NCBI taxonomy): domain Eukaryota; kingdom Metazoa; phylum Chordata; class Mammalia; order Rodentia; family Platacanthomyidae; genus Typhlomys; species Typhlomys cinereus. The sequence goes on from JALPQD010000010.1 coordinate 13,150,067, forward strand.
TCTACAAGCGGTATTCCATCAAAATAACAAAAGCAATGCAAACTACCACTTGACCTAGCTTCAGGTACCATGGGCACATTAACATATTCATAAAGGCATACTACAGTGCTGTGTCTACAAGCCCACAAAATTTGTATGTTAGGGGACTGAGGGGATATTTCCGTTGGTAAAGTGCATAGCTTGCAAGTCTGAGGACCTCAGTTTGATCCTATGCTAAAATAAAGAAAAATAAGCCAAGAGCGGTGGCAATAAGCTTGTAATCCCAGCAGGTGAGCAGGCATCTGTGACTTCATTGGTCAGTTCACTTGGCCTCCTCTGCCAGCTCCATTCCAGGCCAGTGAAAGACTTGTCTCTAAAAAAGAATGCTGAATGGCTCCAAAGGAACAATACCAAAAATTGACATCTGGCCTCCAGCCACGTGAATACGCATGTGCACCCACACGGACAGATAAATTCTTATGTTGAAATCCTAACTTTCAAGAGGATGATACAGGGGTGTTAAGACGGTGATTGAGCTATGATTAAGCTTGAGTGTCCCCAGAGAAGAGGCTGGAGTGGGACCTCTTGCCCCTTCCACGGAAGACACGGAGAAAAGATGGCTGTGCGTGGGCCAAGAATGCCTATGAACCCTGACCAGAGACTCTGAATGCGCCACAGCCTTGACTGTGGCCTCCCCGGCCTCTGGACCATGAGAAATAAATTTCTGCTGCTTAGCACTTACCAGCCTGTGGCATTTTTGTTACAGTTGCCGAATGGACTGAGGTGATGATGTTCAACCTTTTACATTTTCACATTTTGTTCTTAAGGTCTGGCTCACCTTGAACTCCTCATTCTCCTGTCTCGGCATTCAGGAATGTGGGATTGGAGGTTCTGAAACCCCTATGTCCAAAAGAACCACACGGAATGATTTTCTTCCACAAATTACAGATGGCAAGGTGACTTGGCTCTACAGTTCCTGCTCACAGGACCATGAGCGTGTCAGCGCTTCATGCGCTTCACCTGGTCACTCTGTCCTCAGTAGGACAAACTCAACACACACTAACCTTGCAGCCCTCTACTAAACCCCGTACTTCAAACTCTGCCTTCGAGGTTTTGCCTGGACCGGCTACGGGAGCTGTGAATCAATCTCACCTGCATGCCTGTTTCAAGTGCTTTCCATTGCTGGGAAACAGAGGTAAGAAATCAAAGCAACAGGTCATTAGGGGGCCAGACAAGGCTTCCACAAAATTGTCTCTGAGTTAAAACAAAACAAAACAAAAATCTCTCTCCTTTAGATCACTTCAAATTTCCAGTACTTCTTTGACAATTCATTTGAAAAAGTGCCCAACTATAGGTATTCAATTAACCGTCTTTGAGGTACACTGCTTCATTTTAATATCAACCCTTTGAGAAGCTGCTTTTCAGCCTTACTGTATAGATGAAGCAATTGAGGTAGAGAGAGCTTGAGATCTTCCCAGAATCCCTGGCTACCAGGAGAGAAGGAATGTGTGACACCCACACCATCAATTTTGAGGTCTGACAAGCATCTTCCACTGAGTGCCCGTAACCTGTCCACCGACCCACATGGCCTGTGCCCATCTTGATCCATGGCTGGATGGGACTTCATCCCTGTTTTGACGCAAGTGCAACAAAGCCACAGACAACTGAGTACAGTTGTTATGTAAACTGTGGGGTGAACTATCTGCCCAGGCTCCTCTGGGCACATCTGTCTCTCCTTGGGGGGGGGTCTGCGGGCTGTACCCATAGATGGTTCCACATTGCCTCTGCCCTCTTTCGTGCCTATCATCATACACACGGCATGGGTGAGAAAAATGGCCACCCAGGCCATCTGTTAGCTATTTTCTTTACAAGAGTAATCATTACGTTTCACTAGTCCCCTTCTGATTGGAACCAGCTTATTAGGGTGCCATTATTTGAGGAGAGACAGTGCTGGACCTGTGGCTTAGAAGTTTGGGTAAGCAAAGAGCGGTAGGAGTTAGTAAGATGTACCAAACCATGCCCACCTCGATATCTAGCTCTTGAGAGACAAGAATATATTTTGGAAGGATTCCATTTGCTTCTTACCACGAACCTCTCTTAAAATAACTTGAAGAAAAATAAAGAGAGGGGAAGGCTTTCGACTACCCTAGACACCATCTCTGTATTTCATTTGATTTCTTTCGCCTCAGTGTCTTTAATGGCCAAGATCTCCTCTGTTTTGTACTTGCTGTGCTCTGCATGGGATCTATACACATGGCAAACATTGTGAAGGATGAACGCATGGGCCAGGAGCCAACAAACCAACCAGAATGAGCCAGAAAAGATTCTGGGCAAGTGACTTAACCTTCTGGGCTCTGTTTCTCCCTCTGCGACATGGACAGAACATGTGGAATAGCTGATTCTTCACAGGGTCTTCCGAAGGATTAAATGAGCGAATTCCATGCCTTCAAACCATCTGGTGCTAGGCACAGGTGACAGTGGACCTGTGGAAGTTTGTATATGACTTCAGAAAAGTGCCCTGCTCAGGAAAAGGTGCTTTTCTGAATTTCACTCACTAGTGAGTGAGACTAGAGTCAAGGATGGTGAGTTCAAATGCCAGCCACAATGGAACTTGTGGCTTTAATTGAGCTAATTTAGAATCCGTGTTTGTATATGTGTGCATGTGTGTGTGCGCGTGCACGCACATGTATGAATGGAGGGCAGAGGTTATTGGGTGTCTTCCTCAATTGTTCTTCACCCTGTGAGAAAGAGAGAGAGAGAGAGAAGGAAAAAGAGAGAGAGCCCAAGCATGCATGTACAAATAGGTACATGTATGCCAGGGCACACACATGCCATGGCTCCCTTATAAAGATCATAGAACGTTTAGAAATCAGCTTTCCTGGTTGACGAAGTCGCCTTTATCCACGGAGCCATCTCACCAGACCTCCATCTTATTTCTGAGATAAGGTCTCTCTGAACCTGGAGCTCACCATTTGGCTAAGCTCACTGGTCACTGAGAACTCCAAGGGTCCACCTGCCTTCACTCTCTCACCCCCCCACCCCCACCCCCTGAGCGGGAATTGCAGGAAAGTGTTGTGGTGACTGTATTTTTATAGGGGAACTGGGGCTTTGAACTCGGGTCTTCATGGTTTACAGCAAGTGCTTTACCAACTGAGCCAACACCCTGGTCCTTGATTTAGAAAGTTTTATAAACTTCCGACATCCCTACAAAAAGAATTAAAAAAGAAAGAATAGTCCATTGATGAAGCCGATGTTTCCAGAAGTGAATGTATGTACATGTAATAAACATCAGGACATGTAGCACCTTGTGAAACTCGGTGGATGCTTTTCCCTTTTAAGCGCCTTAGTTTCTGGTCTGTTGCATAAGGGCCCTATGAATAGATTCTTACTCATCAAGTGCTTTTACGGAGGCAAGCTTCGTTTCTGAACACAGAAAGAACCACTTGCAGATAAACCTCAGAATCTCTTCTTCTAACAGTCTAGTTATGCCCCTTTAATTCAGCGCAGCTGGAGAATGAATCTGCACACCAAATCCTAGTTTTCTTTGTACATCATCAGTATGGAACACAAGTGACAGCCTATCATTCTTTTGCCCAAACTAGGCTGCTTGTAGGGCAAACCGCTATTTGCAACGGCTTGTCAGAAACAAAGGATGCCCAGTGGTAAACACCGACAGATAGATTTCAGAGCCTTCATACATCTGGAATACCTTTTGATACAACTGTCTATTAAACTCACTCATCTCCAGTGCTGAAGTGAACAAAATAGTTATGGGGATTTAGGGCTTTTCACAACTTGATCTGGGTGGATCTCATGGAAGAAAAATGATGTCTTGCAAAAAAACCTGGGAACAATTTAGCTAACTGGGGAGTGGGGAGTGTGGGAAGTACAGAAAATTACTTGTTCGTTTTCAACCCAAGCCCACTCTCGGTTAGCAATCTGAGGGTATGGATGGCTGAGCAGACTGCCCTTTCAATCCTGGATTCATCCACCATACTGAACAAGCGCTTACAAAGACACAGAGCAGTGGATATAACCCGGAGGAAGTCCTGAGGAAGACAGACCTTTCCCATTATAGAGACACCATTGGAACAGGTGTCATGAGAACAAAGAGCCTTGGGCCATCAGATGTAATCTGGGAGGTCAGAGGAGCCCAGCTTCATAGAGTGAGTAATGCTAGACCTAAGAAAGTTAGGTTGTCTACCAAGGTCCCAAACATGGACCAAAAGGCTAGGGATGGGAGGCAAGAGTTGCAAAACACACAGGTTCCCTAGGAAAGAGAACTTGGGGAAAAAAAAGCTTCGGGAAAAGGGCAAAAAGAGCAGATAAAATACCCCAGAGGCAGGAAGGAGTTGGGGACATGCCCACCAAGCCCACAGAGATCAGGGAATCTGGGGAAGAGAAGGAAGAGGAGAACTCAGGAGGCATAGGGGGTAGGGTGCAAGAGTTCCCCTGACTTTCTGCCCTACTCCCCTGCAACAAAGCAGAAGACAGAGAAAGGGTTCAGAGGTGGGCATGAGGTCAGATTCGCAGCTCTGAGAAACAATCACGGTGCCAGGTAAAGAAGGAATTGAAGTGGAACAAAGACTACAGAGAGGAAGAGTGTGGTCCATGCAGGGGAGGTTGGAGGCAGAGAGGAAGGTCACCTCTGCTCTCCAGTTTGGCGCATCTGTGGATGCTGGCGTAGCGCTACATCCTGTGATGCACAGAACCACCTCCCCTTTCCACCTCCAGCAGCGTCTTTCTTCATAATGAGAACTACCCAGAGTGCCATGCGAACCTGTTGAGGCTGAGCAGCCCTGGGAGAGTCCCTGGATGATCACATGAATGCCCCAAAAAAGGATGGATAGATACAAGACACTTAGGAAGTAAAATCCACAGCTTTGCAGGAGCACCTGAATGTGTGGGGGCCAAAGGGCAGGAGGAACAAAGATGAGTTTCTCAGCAATTCCAAGGTTCGTTTTCCCTAGAGTGCCTCCTTCCCCAGAAAGCAAGGCGCATGTGGTCTGGAAGCAAGTGGGAAAGTTAGAGTGGGAAACTGAGGCTGGGATCTCTTTTACTGAGGCGTGTGGATCTACTGCCACGTCTGCTGCAGCCCCGATGTGACTTGAGGCAAGTCAGAAGTACCTTCCTAGTTATCATTAACTCCTGGCAACGTAGTTTTAAAACATTGTACTTGTCTTTAAATGTTTAGACAGAGGTGTTTAGACAATGATCAGAAGGCTAGGAAAGAAGCTCAGTGCTAGAGTACTGTGCAAAGCACAGCATATGTGAGGCTCTGGACTCATTCCCCAACACTGGAAAGACAAACAACAATGGTAGTTAAAATCATCGTTTTGTGGGAGCACACTGACCTCCACAGAGACCCAAAGCAGCACCATTACGGAGGAGATCCTGAAAAAAGAATGCACCAGTTAGGCCTCATGCCAGCCTTAATAGGGTGGGAATGTCCAAGGGAGACTAGGGAACATGGGTTTTAATGGGGTCTCTCATGAATCCTATCCCACTCAAGCGTGAGCAATGCTGACCTAACTCACATTTTCAACACGCAAAGCACGTGGATTGGGCTACAGCCCCGTCAACCCCAAGGTGCTCAGCAGGTGTCGAGGAACTCAAGCTTAAAACAGCTTGAAGTTATGCCAGATCATTTAAGAAGGAAGATTTAGGTTCTGGAGATGGGCTGTTTATCTACTGTACCTCGTAACGGGGAAGCAAATATCAGGACTTAGTTGGAAATGAAATAAAAGTGCCGTACATGAAAGCTTCCAGGCGACGTGAAAGCTTTCTGCCTTTGAAAAAGAATAAACAGGACCCAGCAGGAAGGAGCACAGAATCTGCCCAATGAAATACTCAAGATCTTAAACAGCTTTCAGAGGGAGGGTTTTATGATTGACGCAGAAGAGTTGAAACTCTTGGCAAAGACACGGAAGTTTCACTTGGGGAAGAAAAGAGCAAGATCCTCAAGACCTCAGCTGAGCCTGGCCAAGGACAGAGTCCAAAGAAGCCATGTAAGGCAGTCTTTGGGCCAGGACATTCGTAGCTGTTCCCAGGACTGGCAGAGAGGTTCATGAAAAAGCCCCGAGAGGATCCAACGCCAGGATGGAGTTTTCCATCCGTGTACCATCGACATAAGTTTGATTATCCACCCTACTTGCCCAACAGCTAGAGAAAACAGCCGCAGTTTTGATTCAAGGATCCTATTTTTTGATTCTGAGAGAGCATTTGTCCAAACATTCCAGAAAGAAAACAGAAAGGCCAGAAGAAATAATAAACTATTTCCACAATGATGGGTGTATGAACTCAGAGGGAGTGAATGGCTTATTTATAAATAAGCGTCACTTGTAAAACGACACAGGAAGCTGAGATGACAGCAGAAAAACCCAGGAACTCCTTTGCTCCCAGCCGGGCGCCTGATTGAAAAGCAAGCTAGGGCCTTTGGGCGACTTGCAGGCTCACACCAGTCCTTTGTGCGCCTGTGCGGTCCTCGGTGAGCCCCAGAGCTGTAAATATTTGCCCTTCGCCCAGAGCTGGCCAGCTGTGGAGAGTGCAGCTGACAGACAGGCCAGGGGCCTGGAAGGGGGTGAGGAGTAGGGAACTTGCAGGCCTGGTGTGCAGGCATGGAAAGGGGATAGTGGGGGGTGGGGAGAGCACAGCAGACAGGCCCTAGAGAGGGGGCAGGCAGCACAGCGCTGACACAGCCCCCCCACCTCCCCTTGGGCAAATAGGCTACCCTCTCTGCCAGGCCATCTGGAGCAAGCAACTAAAGTGGTGCAGCAGGGCCCACACCCCTTCCCAGGAAGCAGAAGTGCCCAGCTGGTCCAAATGTGACTCTGGCGGGCACAGCAGGGAAACTAGTGTTTCTCAGGTGGGGCAATGCAGTCCCCCAGGGGACACTTGAAAGTGTCTGGAGACACTTCAGACTGCTAGGATGGGGGAGGAATGACTGTTGGCACCTGGTAGGTGGAGACCAGGAATGCTGCTAAGTGTCCTACCAGGGCACAGGATAGGTCACCACGCAGAGTCTTCAGACCTAAACGTCCACACACACCTGGGCCGAACCTGACTCCAGAGAAGCCTATTATTCTGGGGGTGAGAGGGTGGGGGTGGAACCTGGGTCCAGTTCTTTCCCCCAGGCCCGAAAGAAGTTTGCACAGGCTATGCAGGATTAATTGGATCAAGTGTAAAGTAACCCCTACTGTCCCCTAACAACACAAACTAACCCAGTGCTTGATTATCTATAGGGACCAGATAATATGTGGTTAAGACCTGGGGCTGGAGAGACACCTGGGCTCAAAACTAACCTCTGAACTTCTGAACCTGTGGCATGAACATAAGGACGGTCCCTCCATGAGTCTCAGTTTCTTCAGCAGCAAAATGGGTAGGTAGCACACTTTGCTTTTTTACCCCAAAATAAATGAAATGACTGCAAAGCCCACAACAGAATAAGCCTGACTAGTGGGGGACTGATGTGTTCACACCCATCCTCATGGAGACCATGCAAGAGAATCAGGTACCCAACTCAGGTAACACGTGTTGAGCATCTACCCTCTATTGGGCACTGTGCCAGCCCTTTCATACATTCTTGCTCTGACCAAAACACCCTTTTCCACTCAGAGAAACTGAGGCACCTGTGGAGGTTAAGCCACCAGCTTCATCCAGGTGGTGAGCAAAGAAAGAAGAAAGAAAGAAAGAAAGAAAAGAAAAGAAAAGAAAAGAAAAGAAAAGAAAAGAAAAGAAAAAGGAAAGAAAAGAGCCAGATGTGAAATCAGTTCTGATTCCAGAAGGCTCACACTTATTTATGACTTGATATTTGTGGGAGGGAGAGGCTTGCTTCGTTCTTTCTGGGGTGTGCAGATGAATATGAGAGGGTGCCTGGTTGTGTCTTCCTGTTTCAAGTCTTCAGGAACCATCAATTCCAACTCCAGAGGGTTTTAAGGGGCTTGCTCAAAGTCTGCCAACAAATTGGCAGCAAAGCCCACGTTTGACTCAAGTTTTTACACCAGAGGTCTCTCTCTTGGCATCCCTCTCAAGGCTCCCTACATTGGATCTGGGTTCCTTTTATTCTTCTAGAACTGTGGTGAAGCCACGGATTCAAATCCCCAGGCACCATGGCACATCCACAAGGGCCATAGTTTCTGCCCTTAAGAGATGGTCAGCAACTTTCCCAAGATCACCCATCTGGTCTGCAAGGTAAAGCTCAAGTGCCACACTCTTCAACCTTACCGCACACCTCTAGCGTCTGCAGACCCCCCCCCATCTCCCTACGCCCGACACTGCTGTAACTACAGCCTCACCTGTAAGGGATCATACTTCGCCAACTCAGACAAGTAAAGTAGCCTGCACAGGTTGATGCAGCTGACAAACTTTGCAAGGAAAAGGAGGCAGGGATGCTGGTAAGGAGATCCTAGCAACTCAAAGAACAAGGACCAATCCCTGGATCCCCCCCCAACACACACACACATCCGAAACCTGGTGGGATGGGATGCGGGTGAGAGGTCGCACAGGACGGCAGCGATCGCCTACCTTGCCACCGGGCGGCGCGGCCACGCAGCGGCTGAGCGAGTCGAGGCGCGCGCTGTACTCGGTGAACTTCTTCTGGTAGCGCAGCGCGGTCATCTGCAGTTCGAGCTGCGCGGCGGCCAGCTGCGCCACGAGCGACTTCTCGCGCTTGCCGGCTCGCAGCGCCTCCTTCTTGAGCGCCTTGTGCAGCGCGCCCAGGCGGGCCTGCAGGGCGCCGTTGTGCGCCCGCAGCGCCCGCGCGCAGCAGTGGCCGCCCGCGCGCTGCTCGCCGTGCGTCAGCGGCAGCCCGCAGCCCTCCTGGCAGCGGCCCACGGGCCGCGCGTCGCACGCGTCGCGCATGTGTGCCTCCACGTCGCGCCGCAGCAGCAGCTGGCCGCAGCCCGCGTGGCGGCAGCGCGCGGGCGCGAAGTCGCAGCGCTCCAGGTGCTCGGGCAGCTCCTGCAGCTTGACCACCCGGCCGCAGCCGCGCGCCGCGTGCGCGCACTTGATGTCCAGCTTCAGGATGAGTCTCTTGAGCGGCAGGACGTGGTTGAGCTCCTTGGCCGACAGGCGACCGCGACAGCGCGCGGGGCAGCTGCCCTCCTGCACCACCCAGGGCAGCACGCAGCCGGCGCAGAAGACGTGGCCGCACGGAGTGGTCAGCGGGTCCTCCAGAACCTTGTGGCACAGCGCACACTTCAGATCCGGGTCCACGTCGCCGTCGAAGCGATCCAACTCGAAGCCCATGGTGGCGGCCGGGCCCCGGGGTCGCCGCCGGGCGACCGGCCGCCCCTTCCCTCCCAGCGAGGCGGCCCAGACACGCCGGCTGCGCCGCCCGCTCGCTAGCTAGCTCTCCCCGGTCTGAGCCTAATTGCTCCAGACTTCCTCGGAAAATGCCCGAGGAACAGGACTCCTCCAGCCGTATTGGCGAGAGCGCGAGCGCACGCACATCCTGCCTCCGCCACGTCCTGCCCTCCCTCTGCCGAAGGGCGGAGGTATCGTGGCAGAAGAGGCTAGGGGAGAGCCTTAACCTCCAAAACCCTCCAGTGGCTCCAGATTGAACCCTCTCGGGGCACTTCTTTCCGCTATCTCGGAGGCTTCGCTATAGGCGACAATGTATCAGCCGAGATCGGTTCGCTGAGTTGGGAGCGGCTGCGGTGGCTTTCGCTCAGATGACTTCTTCCAAAGCCCCTCCTGCCACCAAAAGAGAGTGTTTGTTCACTCCCCTCCCCTTCTTCTTTCTCTTGGGGCTGATCGCAGAGCGCGAAAAATTCGAAGGTCTCCGCTATCTTGGCATTTACGGTCATTATTTATTTATTTCACTCCAGAGAAAGTTAAGGCGGCTGCGGGACACTCCCGGTGAAACTTCACCGAAGACTAAAGGATCCGTGAGCCCCCAAGCTGCCCGAAGTTTCTGAGACCAGAGGGCGGAGGTAGCAGCGCTCCTCCCCAGCGGGCTCGGTCCCGGTCACCACCTCCGGAGAGAGCGCACGGCCCTACGGCGGGCGTTGTGCTGGATGCTTCTAAGTCGGTCCCTTTAAACGCCGTCTGCACCGGGGTTGCGAGAGAGCCTGTCAGCTCCATTTGAGAACCATTTCCCCCTGATTACAAACGTCTTAACACTGGCGATGCAATGAAAACTGCAGACATGAAGAAATTAGAAATGCAAGATCTTCCGTGACCTTCGCTCCCCCTCCCCCCTCCCCACACACACTCCCACCACGATCAAATCAGCTGCGTTCTTTCAATTTTGTTTTTGTTGTTTGGCTTCCTTTTGTTTGTTAGTCTCGTGTGAACTTTTGTGGCATCTCCATCTTCACACTGCCAAGACGCAGGCACAGAGCAGGCAGAGCTTTCTCGCGCAGGAGACTGCAAGAGCCGGGCTTCGTGTCTTTAAAGGGGTTGCAGATTTTGAGCTAATGCAGCCTGAGATTTGGGACGGAGCCTCCTGGCTCTGCCGGCCTGCTGCTCCAGCCGCCTGCGGGCTTCCAACTTGATTGAAAACCCTGGCCATTCGGGGATCGGTTTCTTCTACTCTGGGGCACTTTTTTTTTTTTTTAAGCGGTGCAGCAAGTCTGACGGTGCAGTCTTCAACCGCAGATGTGAATGTCGAAACAATACTTTCGGGATTCCAAGCTAAGTGGAAAGTTCACAGCATCACCCATGCACTTGGTAATTTTTTTTTAACCTCCCAAGGCTGTAGACATTCCTAAGAAACACGCAGGCAGCCCTGGTGAGAGTGAAATCAAGTTCTGGAATTCTCATTTGGAATCTGCTGCCAGATTCTCAACAGTGAAGCCAGAAAAGGGGAAGCTCTGCGTTAGCTGGAAAGTGGGATTACAACAGGAATTTTGTCTAATTAATTTTACTCCTTTATGTGACTGTTGAAGACCCATGACCCACCCTCACGATTGAACTGCTTCATTGGAGGGAAAGAATCGCCTTGATGTCCTTAGGATTATTTGTTCTGAACTGACCTTTGCAAAGTTGTCACTTACAGGATTTTTTCAGTGCAAGGCTGAGATCACTTGGCGGTATTCTTTAATCAGCCACGGTGGTATTCACTGTCTAGTGCTTCTTTCTTTTAAATTCTTTTATCAACCAGTACACTTCTTTGATAGGATTCCATATTGGGGGGGGCACCAATATTAGTGGCCTTAATGCAGGTAAGCTAAAGTGGAGAAATGGTTCACGGGCCTATTTATGAAACTTCTGGTGGGTTCTGAGATAATGGGTCAGAAATGGATTCTTTCAACCAAGGTGTGTGGGCTTGTCAGTTTCGATGGCAAGCTAGTGTCAACAGGTGATAATCTTCAAACCAAACTGGTTTTGAAGAACAGGGGCAGCTCTGTTAATAAACCATAAAGAAGACATCAGCACTTGAGAAGTAAGATGAACTTTTTGTTCAGAAGTGCCCTCCCCTTCCCCCCAGCAGTCTGTGGCCCCCTGATGACAGACTGAGAGATTGTGGATTCAGAGTCACATCTGAGGCCACAGAGAAGCCATTGCCTATTGTCATGCTGCCCTTTGGGGCAAAAGCAAAGTCCTTGGAATCTCTCTTCATTAGTTAAGTTTACTGGTGAAAAGTCTTGAAAGTCAGCAAAAACCAGACCTACAAAAAAGAATAATAATTTCTGGAATGTCAGAGCTAGGGAGGGGGACAATGATTCATATTATTCCATCAGAGACAAGAGCCAGACTTAAGAATACCATGGGAGAGTTTCCTGATCTTAGGACTAAGTGACATTTAGTCAAACCATCTTGTGTTACGGGATTCTCCTCCTCCGCGAGGGGGTGTTTAGCTGCATCTCTGGGTGATGTGCGCAGCAGCAGTGTATCTCTGTCGCACCCAAGTGTGATATCCAGTCACCGCCATTGACTCCGGGAGCCACTGTCCTGGATTGAGAACCATGACATGGAGCAGCAACTTCTGCTGGTCCCTGAAGCCAGTCACTGCTGGCGGCTGGCCGCCTCCACTGACAGAAGAGTCACCAGCTGCAAACAGTTCAGACACAGAGAGAGAGAGACAGAATGAGAGAGGAATGGTGCTTGGAGAAGCAGAGGTTCTGTGGGGACAGACGTGAAACTGGGCACAGAAAGGTGAATTGCTGCAGGACAGGCCTCTTGAGAGATGAGACAGGATTTTTTTCTGACCCAGAGTAGACACTACTCAACCATCTCACAAGTATGTGGATGCTGATATATGGATGAATTCCCTCTGGACAGATGGATTGGGTACTTGGCATTTTTTTTTACAGCCTCTGTCATCACCTTTTTACAAACTGACTCTCTCTAATGAAAAGTCTGGATAGCCCAGCCTGGAGAATCTGCTGTGTCTGTACTCACCACCATCCTACACTGGACACACACTGGTCGGACTGTCTTTTCCACTCATCTTTAATCAGAAGATGATGCTTGCTGTCTTTGGACCTCATAACTGGGAGCCAAGCCCTGTGGTCGGCACCTGACTTCTGTTGTGTGTTATCTCATTAATCCTCACAGTACACCAAGCTGTGGCTCACCCATTTAACAGATGAGGAAACAGAGGTTCACAGAGGTTCCCTAAGTCATCTAAGTGGCAGTGAGACATGTAGGTAGAGAATTTAGAATTCTTTCCCACCCCTGCCGTCTTGCTCTAGCTAAGTGTGTAATGACTCATTTTTAAGCCAGCCTTGAACTCGCTAAGTAGCTGAGGGTGATCTTGAAGTCATAATCCTCCAGTCTCTCCCACTGCCAATTCGGGGATTGCAGATGTGTGACATCTCCTCCAAAGCGGTGCTGCTCTCAATGGGGTATACCAGAAGCATGAGCACTGCCCGGGAACTGGCTAGACATTCAGGCTCTGAGGATCCGCTCCACTGGAATCTACATTTGCAGAAACTATTAGGTGACTGTATGAAGTAAGAGTCTGAGCAGCCCTGCTATCAAGATTACTAGACAAGTTGTTGTGTTTGAAGTTCAAGGAGGCCACTTGAAATAGGGCAGTCAGTAGAGGGGGAGCTGGGAGTCACTGCTTGAAGCATGGGCCATGCCAGCAACAGCTGAGAAAAAAATGTTCCAGCCCACACAAGAGAAAGGGTCAAGATCAGAGGCCTCAAGCACTTGGTCAGTTTAAGTTAGATGGAGCATGTCTGGAATCTGGGGCTCAGGGAACAGAATCAAGTGGTGATAGAGAAGTAGGCAGGCTCCAACACACAGGGGCCTGCAGGGGGGATCTAGGAAGGCGTCTGAGTCAACCATAAGTACTGGGTGTCACCAAAGGACACAGGTTGATGCATGTCTAATTTCTATGCTATGTCTTGTCTCTACCACAGAATAAGTGAATATGTCCCACTTTTCTATTCCACATTTAATGAACAGTGGAGATTTCATACATGCTGAATAGTAAGCATTTCTTCTTCCTGCACCTTGTAAGTTCCTGTTTCCTAGGATCCAAAGCACAGTCTGATTTCACTAGCATGAGAGTTATGGTATACATTGCATTGTGGTTGAATTGTACATCTGTAGCCTATAGTTATGTGGATCGTCTCTTTGACGATTGTTGCCCTAACAAAATCTATTTTGAATTCTCAACAACAGCTCCCAGAAGACAACTGCATTACTGCCTAGTTTGAAGGTCGTAACAGGATGGCTATACATAATGTATGTGCCTGGACCAGCAAGATAGCTCCGTGGGTAAGGCACCTACTTTAAAACCTTGTGGCCTGAGCACCATCCTTGGAAATCCATGTGGTGGAAGGAGAGAACTAACTTCAGAATGTTATCCTCAGAACTTTTCCCATGCAACCTCCCTCTCGTAAATAATAAATATTAAAAATAAATTTAAGGAAAGTATGTGCTCATATATAAAACACACCCATTTGTATTCAGAGAATCTGCCCACAGACATACATATGAGAGAAAGCAATTACATTTAGCTTAAGATAACAAAGCATCTGAATAGCCATAGGATAAACAAACCCAATAGGTACTTTTCCCTCAAATATATGTGATAAATTCATAGTTAGCAGTCATGGGTCAGGCCCCAGGACCACTGGATGCTTGTCTTTCATGTTCTACCATGGTAGAGCCTCACTTCACACACTAAAGTGAACAACTACAGAGCAGTTATTGCAGGTGGAAAAATGCAGAAAAAAGGAAAAGGCTAAACCTTATTTCATCCAACAGGATGATTCCATAAGGAGCTCTCCTGGAAGCTCCATCTCATTTATTTCTCTAACATCTCAGGAGCAAACCCTACATGCAAGTGAGATGTGGTGAACACTTTTCTATATGCTATGAAACTTCATGAATATTAGTAGCATTTTACCAGAAAACTCTATTTTATAGTCATGAAAATGGCCAAAGCATAAAAAGACAAATAACACCAAGTGTTGGCAAGAATATGAAGAAACTGGAATCTTTCAGCACTGGTGTCAAATTTGGAAATAAGACAGGCACTATAGAAAAGCCATCTATAAGCACTGATATTATGATTCAGTAGTTTTGCTCCTAGATGCATTGCTCAGAATATTGTAGATATGGCCCTCACATATATGTGCATGAATATTCACAATAGCAGCATTTATAACAGTCAAAAAACACCCAGCTCATCCAAATTACCAACTACTGAAAATATAAGTTCAATGCAGTCAGCACTACAAACAAAATAAGCTTTATCATAGAAGGGAGATACTGACTCATAAGACATGGATTTTGGTAGACAGAATTAAGTGAAAGAGGCCAAAACTTAAGTAGCATAATATATGGTTCCCTTTATATGGAGTTCAGAGAGAAAAGATGAACATCTGCCACAAGCTTTGGGGAAAGGATGTGGGAGCAACTGCTGGAGGAGGAATTTTTCTAGATGGATGAAAATGTTCTGAATTGTGCTGTATGGCCACATACATACAGTTGAGTCTGTAAATGCACTTGAACTACTCAACTACACTGTGTTAAAGAGGGAGTTATAACAACACAATGTGATGGAGCTCTGTTAGAAAGAAAGAAGGAATGATAACTACCAGGTAAAATAGCATTGCAAGTATCTTTCCATGTTTATGAGGAATTCTTTTCCAAATCGACTCTATTGAATATGCTTTACATTATTATAATAGAGCTAATAGCTATATGTTGATTCATAGGTCTTTTCTATGTATATGCGTAGTGTATATGCATTGTATTGGTATTTGCATATGTGCGTATGATGTATATGCATGTGCCTGCACGTGCTTGTGTGTGAAGCCAGAAGTTAGTCAGCATCAGGTGTCTTTCTCAGTTGCTCTCCACCTGATTTTTTGAGACAGGGTTTCTCATTGAACCTGGAACTCATCATTAGGGCTAAACTAGCCAGCCAATGAGTTCTAGGGATCTACCTATTTCTACTCAACTTTTCCCCTTCACTCAGCAATGGGGTTACAGATGCACACTGCTGTGCTTGGCTTTTTCACATGGATATTGGGGATCAAACTTAGTTCTTCATGCTTATACAGCCAGCACTTCATTGGCTGAGGCAGCTCTCCAACCCCATCCTTTTATATATATGCAGGGTCCCGTGACCAGCACGCTTATCTTGCAATCCTGATAGGTACCAGAGTGGGATCAGCAAAAATAAGTCAGGTTCGGTCAAGAGGGGGATCTTGGAAAAGCCAAAAAACCAAGTCAAGTTTATTATGGAACCTATATACCTCTTATATACCATGAAACAGGGGGTGAAGTCTGTACACTGCGCAGAGTGATGACATCAATAGTGACAGACTGCAGGTGCAAAGTCTGCAACACGTGGGACCACCACCAACGATACAGCCCTGCCAATCCTTAGATATGTTAATAGGACCTAATGGCTCCATACTGGGTGGAGAAAGAACAGGTCAGGAACATGGTGATACAATTATAATGATAAAGCTCTGTGCCCAAGCTAATCAATGTCTAGATGGCTTCCAAAGAACAGGAAGGAATAGTAAAAAACATCTCTGCCCTTGAACCCAATTCGAGACAGGAGAAAGATCCATCCCTGCCCCTTGTGGGAAGTCAACAGGAGTCAACCTACGACTATACTGCATAAGCTGGCATCTATGCTGACATAGGCACAGAACTATGCTGGAATAGGAGGCACACTGAAACTGAGACCACAAGGGACGCCCTTGGCATCCGTCTTCAAGAAATGGAGATCTCGGGCTTGAGCATTCTCTACAATATATATTAAATATATTATATGTTAAAATATATTTTATACAGTTCTACTAAGCTACATTAGATTTTTTAACCTATAGTTTCTGAAATTCAGGTCAAAGTGAGTCACAAGAGAAAGAGAAGAGAGAGAGAGAATAAAGAGGGAAAATAGGTGAGGTTACTGGAAATTACAGGAAGTAGAAAAAAAAAAGATTTTCAAGTATAGCTAGATCCGGGTGCTCACATGAACCATCTTACTGTACTTTCCTCTGGGTTGGCTCCCATAGAGATCTACAGAATGAAGGCCAGATGATTAATTTTCATCTGACTAGCTCACCATCCCCAGCCGAGCAGCTGAACAGAAATGTCCAAAGCTTCTCCTGTGCCCTAACTCAGGTCATGCGCCCATTCCTGAGCCAGGCAGTGAAATGGGTTTTCCTGGGACAGACTGCAGGGACAGGACAGGACACAAGCATTCTCCGTAAAAACCGTGTGAGCCACTATCCTGAAGTGAATCATAGGTATATACCAGCCTCCCAATACTGCCAGTTAGACTGTTCTGAAGCACTCATCCCTGCAGGGGAAAAGTAACAGTGCTATGCAGCATTGAACGGTTTGATTTTTTATAACGTGTGTGTGTGTGTGTTCATATGCTGGCATATTAATGGGGCACAATGCATATGCAGAAGTCAGCGTACAATCTTGCCTGTCCATCTTGTTTCAGACAGGGTCTCTTTGTTGTTTTTCTGCCGTGTGTACCAACCTAACTAGCCTGAGATCTAGGGATACTCCTGTCCCCATTTTCCATCTTGCCTTGAAAGCATTAGGATGCCAGACATGGGCAACCCATCTAGCTTGGTGTGGGTTCTGGGGATCCAATGCAGAGCCTCGTGCTTGCACAGAAAGCATTTTCCCCAAGTCATCTCCCAACCCCTGTAATATTCACACACACACACACACACACACACACACACACACACACATACATATAGACACAACTACTTATATACAATCTATATACTTATATAGATTCTCTTCAGCTAATTCACATGAGAACACAACTTCAACTTCAAGCTTTTAAAGTGGAAAAGACACTAGATACGTGCTGAGTCTGTGGCCCCTGTGGGTGTGTCTGCTTCATAGACCATACTCCTTAATCATGCTAACTGGAATTACCCAAATATTTACTGTTACACATTGTTTTCAGGTTCTTAAGACCTTCTGGTAAAACAGATCAAGTAAGGGATTTAAGGAGTGGGAACCTCGAGTTTGTACATTCCCCTGTCCAGAGAGGACAAAGACGACATCATCACAGGTGTGGGAAAAGGTCGAGAATCAGGTAAAAAAAATCCTCACAAAGGAGACAGAATCCGAGCACTGATTCCGTTCATGAACAGAAACATTCCGATTTGGAGAAAGGACTTCCCCAGCACTCCAGGATCGCTTTTCAGTGTGTCCTTCAAAATCAACAAGCTCTTTAAAGCCCCAGCAGCTCAACCCTGTGATCTAGGAACTTATTAACTTTAATTTTTCTCTTGGCACCTTCTCCGCCACCCTCATTTATTCAGTCTGTAAAAATTATGATAATAATAATCAGCGCTTACCCAGCACATGGTAATAATTGCTAATTAACTAATTTTTATATGTAGAAACCTGCAAAGACATTTACAGGTGCTACTATTACTGGAGACGGGGGTGGGGGCGACTTTCTGTTTGCAGGGAGTCAGATCGCACTGTCGAACTGCTCGGTGCATGGGAATGGGAGCTGGGAAGTCCAGTCTACGCCTCATTGCTTTCCTGATTGAGTTGACAAGCAAAACCCTGCCGTGGGATGGTGCTTGGCTCTTGACACTGAGAGCCTTCGATAACTGGCACGTTGATCCATGTTTGATCAACTGGATCTCTTGGCAGCTGCATCTGGTAGAGGCTTCAGCAGAGACCTGAGCATTGTTGATAGAGAATTATTTGGACTCTCAAAACTACTGACTTCTGAAAACTCCCGTTTTCAAGCACAACACACAGCTGCCTGCATTAAATGCCATTCCAGAGCCTGGGAGATGGCTCAGTTAGCAAACTGTCCACCACTTGCTCACCAGAATGCACGTTCTGATCCCTGGCACAGTGGTGCACATCTGTAATTCCAGTGCCAAGGAGGTAGAGGCCAGGGATTCCTGGGGCTGGCTGGGCAGTCGCCCAGATTTGTGAGAAATTCTGTCTCAAGAAATAAGATGGAGAGTGACTAAGGAAGACACCTGATGTCAATCATGTCTGTGTGTACCTGCATGCGCATGTGTGCACACAGACAAAAGTCTTTTGATTGTCCTGAAAAGGGAGTATGACCTTTGCTTTATTTCTGCCTCTTTCTTTCTCTTTTGTTTGTTTGTTCAGTGTGTATGTGTGGGTGTGGGTTTATGTGTGTGTATCAGAGGCCCTAGGATGACTTCAAAACTCATCCTAGATTATGCTACCTCCTTTTTTTTTCCCTGGGATTTCTCAGGCCCCGCCTTCCAGAGCAGGAGGTGCAGGCCATTGCCATTTCAGCCTGGTGTTTTATATGGGATCCAGGATTAGAACTCAGGTCCTTCTGCTTACAAGGCAGATTCTTAACCCCTAAGTTATCTCCCCAGCCTATTGTTCAAAAAATATTTTTTTTAATTTTTTTTAATTTATTCAACTGTGTGCGTGTGTGTGTGTGTGTGTGTGTGTGTGTGTGTGTGTAGAACCACGACCACCTCCACCTCCTTCTGCCCCAGGATTCACAGGCTCCGCCCTACCAGGACCAGAAGCGCAGGCCACCCCCACTTCTGCCTGGCGTCTATATGTGGAATCTGGGATCCGAACTCAGGACCTACTGCCTGCAAGGCGGAGGCTTAACCCTTGAGCCACCTCTCCAGCCCTGTTCAAAAAATATTTTATGTGTTAGAGAAAGGGGGAATGGAGAGGAGAGCGGGGAGAGAGAGAAAGAGACAGAAATAAACAGACACAGACATGCCACCATGTATATGACGCAGATGTCATTTTGGAAGTCAGTTCTCTCCTACTGCATGGCTCTCAGAATTCAACTCAGGATGTAGGTTTTGCAGGCAGCTTTAATAGCTGAGTCATCTGATGGGGTCACCCTTACTCTTCTCCTCCCTTTCTCCATCTCCTTCCCTTCCTCTTTTCTCTCCTCCCTTCTCCTTTCCTTCTCTCCCCTCCCCTCCTCTTTCTTTCTCTCATCTTTCTTTTCTTTTCCCATTCTTTCTTTCCTTCTTCCTTCCTTTCTTTCTCTCCTTCCTTCCTGTCTTTTTCTCCTTCCTTCCTTTTTTTTCTTTCTCTTACTTTCCCTTCCTTTTTTCCTTCCTTCTTTGCATAATTTTTATGACAGAAAAAAAAATCTGGGATGGCTTTGAACAGATTGTCGAGACATCACCTCCCAAGGGAACTGGGACATTAGTGTCCTTGAAATCTTGTTCTGAAGCTGCGGCTTCTGTCCCTGGATCCAATGGGCCTTGGGCAATGACAAAGCATCAATCAAACATTCACAGGAATCCTTCTCCAATGCGGCGGCACTTCCAGGCTGATCATTTGCCATAATTTAACAAACCAAAGCAACTTTGGCCTTTTGCTCTATTTCCAGGGCTGCGCAAGAACAGACAGGAAATGCTCCATGGAGCTGGCTAGGAGCGCCTCGAGACAGGGGCAAAGAAGTCGGCGTAGAAAAAGCTTCACCCATGGTCATGTTTTTCTATACAGCTAAAATAGAAAGTGCGTCCAAATGCTGGCAGTCGCCTAGCAGTGTTGGCAGGTAGCTCGCTCCACTCCGGCAGGACAGAAAGCGCCTCAGAAGTGGAATCCAGAAACATGAAAGGGCTTTGAGGGCAGTGACTCAGTCTGTCATTGGTGGGAATTTTCGCAGTAACTTATAATTTATCTGTCGGTTGTGTAAGCTGAAAGATAAAGTCAGGGCACAGTCACACTGGCTCTCTCCAGCCCGGGCTGCAGAGCTCCTGAGAGCCTTACGTCGCAGCAGAGGACAGGGGAGCGTGCATCTGCTTCTCTCACGCAGGACTTATTTATTTATTTATCTTCCAGAAGTCCCATAACCGACCAGTCACGGCGAAACCTCTCGGGCTGTACATGGAATGGGGGACCAGCTGCGTGGGTGGTGGAGGAGGTGGACAGTGGTCTAAGACTTGCACTCATCTTCTCAGTCTTGCGAAAGCCTATGGGTGATTTCCGAGACTTGTTGAAAGAAAACACACATCTCAGTCCAGTTAGAAATGGGGTGCTTTCTTCCTCCATAGGAAGCTTATCATGAATAAGCTCCTCACATGGTTTGGGCACGCTATGAAATATGGAGGGGTCTTCGAAATAATCCAGTGGGTAAAGGCGCTTGCCACAGAAGCCTCAATACCTGAGTTTGATCCCCAGAACCCACATAAAAGTAGATGGAGACATTGAAGAACTGATTCCACAGATTGGTCCTCTGCCGGCCACAGCACATACACATCATACACATGTACAATGCTATTTTTTAAAACATTGATTTCATGCGCCTATATAAAATGTAGGCACCATAAAAGGGAGAAAGCATGATCTGTCATTCCATATTGGTTTGATTTGCCAAATTTGATTCTCTCCAGTTATACCTCTATTTTCTGACAAACTATGCAACTTTGTAAGATCATGAGAGGAGAGAGAGAGAGATTATAGTAAAACTGTTCAGAAGGACAAAATCGACCAAGGAGAGGAAGGGGGGGGGCATAGAGAAGGAGGGTATAAAACAGTATATGATATATAAATGCATTAAAACTTGAAAAATTTAATACATTGAATTAAGCCAATAGTATATGCTTATTCGTTTTACAGCAGGGCTGACCCCAAGCCATTGAATGCCACAGGTCTATTCAATAGAAACAAGTTCGTGAAAGAAACAATACACGTAATTGTGCTCTCACGAGGGTGGGGGGTAGGGGGTTGGCAAGAGTTTTCTGTACAGAGCCAGTAAGCAAATACATGGGGCTTTGTGAGCCATGTGATGTCTGTCAGGACTACTCAGCTCTGACTAGGTAGCACAAAAGCAGGCAAGAGACAGTATGTAAATGAATGGGTGTGGCCACGTGCCAATAAAACTTCAAGTTCCAAAGGGCCGGATTTGGCCCACACATGAACACATTGCTTTTTTGGCAAGGAAGAAAATCAGCCCAATTTGAGACAATACGGCCGTGGCAGAGTAATAAAGACTATTAAAAATAGATGCTCAGTAAGTGTTCCAAGGAGTCAGTGGAGTATTATGGGCTTGGGAGTGGAAGGAGCCAGGATCGGATGCTTACGGGTGACCCAGCCTTGCGAATCACCCGCTGCACTCTGGTTTCCTCTTCTGTGACAGGGCACCTGTCTCACAGGGCAGCCACAGACAGAACGTGGTCGCATTGAAATGAGAGAACAGGAGGGCGCCGTGGCAGAACACCTGATGGAGAAACGGCTGCAAGGGCCGCGGTCCTCAGGTGACCAGCACTACGAGTGCTTCTGACATTGCCACCCTGGAGCCCAGACCATGCCGTGGGCGCTGCAGTCAAGGATGCCACACACATGTGTCCAGACTGTGGCTACAGAGAAATACCTAAAAGACGATCTGGCGACAAACTACAGCAGACACAAATCAAGAGGACAAGAGGCAAAAAGAGGCTGTATCAGAGTACGTGAGTCATTCCCTCCTGGGGTTATTTATTATTTAGTGAACTAGCTACTTAGTTACCATAGCAATTTTGACATTGCAAAAAAAAAAAAAAAAAAAAGGAAGATAACAAAGAATGCTTTGTCCTTTTTCTTTAGGAAAAAAAACCCGGTGTCAGCCATTTTTTCTTTCAGGCAATTCCTTGAAAGTGGGTAAGTGGACAGCATTGTCTTTTAAGGCCAACTGTGTCCCCCCATCCTTCTCAAAGAACCAAAAGGAATGTTGTAGAAACCACTGAGGTGGCCAGTGAAGACGCCTTCGTCTATGGAAGCTCGCTTGAAACAAATGAGGGTGATATGTGTCTGGCCCTCGTTCACGGGGCCGAGGACCAGCAGCTGGAGAACCATTGTCTCAGAAAACTGAAAGTGTCCTCACTCATCTCCATGTCCCTAACATGTCCCTGAGGTTGAATGCAGTCCCGAGAATCTAGTAGATGCTCACTGAATGCCCATGGCATTGTTAGCTGAAAGAAGAGACAGTCCCAGAACTTTCTGGGGACTTCCAGGGACACAGACGCAAGGCTCTGGGGGTGTGGGGGGTGCTGTTCAAAGGCCTTTCGCAGCACCACGGGGCATATTGGAGACAGTTGTCGATTGCATCATATTATACACTTGGCATAATTACACCACAGGCTTTTGTCTCCCTTGGTGCCAGTCAGTCTCAAACAAATGCCACTTGCCCGCTTTGCTTATGTCGTGCACAGGGTTGCCCGTTCATTACATCCAGGGTTTGGGCATGCTGAATTACCTCTGAAGTCTCTAAACCTCTGGGTTCCACACTCAGGAGAGAAAGGCTTTTCCTAAGGGGAGATGCTAAGCAAGAAGAAAATTAGTGGAGACTAAATCAGCGCCACAACAGAGACAATAGTGTATTTTATTGTTATACTCAGTTATTTATATGTTATTTCATATTAATTAAATTCTCCCAGATTCCTAAAAAGGAACTTCAATATGTAGACAGCCATACACTCATCTTTTCTAAATCTCTGTTGAATCCATGTACTTCATTTCTTTCCCTCCATGTTAATTCAAACAACCTTTTTTTCTTACCTATAAGATGACAGTTTATTTTTCCAAAGTAGTCCCCTTCATCTCAGCCAGGCCCTTCTGTTTTATTTTGCATGTTGATACAAGAGCAGTCTTTTAAAATTAAAAACAAAGAAACAAGCAAAAGCAACCCCCTATCCACATCTAGCTGTGCAAGGCTTCCTGACTCCTGAAGGAGAAGTTAAAGCCTTACATTTCCCTTCTAAGGCCAGATGCGACCTCAGTCTACCTGTCCCTTTGGCCTCCTCAGTCTCACGTGGTGTCTCCCCCCCTCCACCTTTCACACTCTGAACATGAAGATAGCGATAACTGTCCCCTCCTAGCTCTTCTCCCCTGTTTAAAATAAATAAAAATGGGAGTGGGCAATCCCAGCATGCAGGAGGCAGAGGCAGGAGGATCGATGTAGCTTCAAGGTCAGCCTGGTCAACACAGCATCTCAAAGGGAAAAAAAATCATTAAACAAAATAAAAATGCAAAGAGTCTACGTGTTCCCTGGCTCTGATACTGTGTTGTGTGGAGGGTAATGCAGGATACTTGAACCTTCAGTTTCCAATCAGTGAGTTCACTAAACATGTCATAAACGAGAACAAACGAACAAGAAGCAAGAAGTGGATCGACAGAGGCAACAGGCAGATGGAAGTGGCAGATAAACAGCAAGACATCGTCAGGTTTGGCCACCTTCAACAAAAATGACTGTGCTGTGCTGGGGGACTGACTGAGAACCCTGTGCAGGGCAGGCCCCGCGTGCTCTTTCCACGGATGAGCTTCTGCCTTCTCGTTCCTTCCTCAGCCATTTTTATTCCAGGGATAAGTAATAGTAACCTGTGTGGAAAATGCTTTACCTTCTAGCTGTCCTCAAAGACACACACTTTCCCAACCCAGTATCTCGATCGTGGAAGCAGAAGGCCAGACTACCTGCTGACCCAGGACAGGTTCTCAGCGATGAACATGCTTAACCTTCTAGCTGTCCTATGAGTCAGCTCTCTGCAACGGCAAGCAGCATATGACAATTCACCAACATAGTTTATACTGTAGATACCCCAGCCCTAAAGTACATGTCCAGCCTTCCTGAGCTCTGGCCAGCGGGACTTGCACAGAGAAATAATGACTACGACTCCATGTTGTCACTTTAAAGTAGACAGGCCTTCCTCTGCATTTCCTCCCTTCTCTCACTCACTGTCTCCCATGCAGACCAAGCCTGTTTGACCAGGCAGGGTCCTAGCAACAGCCCAGCCCAGCCTATTGCCTGTTTATGCAAGTAAGGCTTTATTGGAATCACCCATCTCTTTACCTAGGAACTATCCACAATTAGTTTCGCCTTACCTGTCAAAGTTGAGACATACCAACAGAGAGCTATTACCTGTGAGCTATGTCCAGACTAGTTTTTTGTTGGAAAAGTTTGCCATCCCCTTGTATGAGGGACACAGCAACTCTAGAAGGAGCAGGAGTTCATGTCCCTGTAGAGCCACTTCTGTCAAATCAGCCAAGCTGCAGGTTACACATAAGAAACAGGTCTGTCTTGTTAAGGTCTCATGTCTACAAGCTCACTGCAGAGTTCCTACTCTTCTTGGGATGAGGGACCCAATAATTCTTGCTTTAGGAGACTAGACTGAGCAATGTCGGGTATTGAGCAACATCATGCACACCTGCTTACTGTCCATCTCAGTGGTGACCATTGAATATGTCTCTAGACATTGGAAGTGTTTCCCAGGGGAGAAGCATCCCTGGTGGAGAACGTCTGCATCACAGCAATTGGTGCACCCATACCAGACATGTGCCTGCTTGAGCCGACCAGAACCATGCTAGGTATTCTATCCAGCTCAACCTTTTGCATGGATATGTGTGCAGATGAGTATGGACATGCATGTAAAGGCCAGAGGTCAACTTTGGGTGTCATTTTTCGGGAGCCATCCACCATGGTCATTTTGTCTCTTTTTATTTTGTTTTGAGATGGCCTCTCTGTGGTCTGGAGTCACTGAGTGGACTAGGCTGGCTGGCCATGGATGCCTGAGGGATCCACTTGCCTCCATCTCTCCCCCCAGCTGAGATTAAACACCGCATCATCATGTATCACACATGGCCTTTTTTTTAACCAAAAAATAAAAGAAAAAAACCCTCAAGTCCTCATGCTGCGGCACTTCACTGACTGAGCTTCCTCCAGCCCTTTACTCCTCAGTGACAGCTCTGTCTTCTGCCACACTTAGCTGGTTCCTATTTCTTATGCATTAGCTTCTAGGCCCCTGTCTCAGGGTGATACTCCCACCAAGCAAACACCCTGAAAGTTGCTGGTCAGTTTCCTAATAGTGATAATTACTGACATCAGTTCACTATTCACAGGCTCCCATGAGAACGGCTGGATATACTGACTGATGCCACATTGAATTTTTGAGGAGAAAGTCATTACAGATGAAGCAAACTTGGGAATCACTGTGGTCCAGTGAGGAGAGGGGCTTGTGTTGCTGATTGCTGATTGGAGAATTAAAGAGAGGCATGAGGGAGAAGGGGGTTTTCTTACTTCCAGACTTTCCATAAACCAGGGGACCAGCCTTCTTTCCACAGCAGCCAAACATCTGCTAAAGTTAGTGCGTTCTGTGTTTGAAAGGAACATGTGGATTTGTACTCTGCCTTTGGTTTCAAAATCATTTGCTGCTTAACCCTGTACTTTTCAGGCTAAATGGTATGTGAGGTGATTTATTAACCCTGTAATACTCTCCGCTAAGTAAAGTGAAAAGTGATGTCTATGACCACATCTTAAATTTGCTTGCAGACAGACAGGTGCCTTTGACATTCTCCAGCCCCTCCTAACATCTGAGGTTAGAAGCTAACCATTCAGCTGCATGCTTCCTTAGCACAAGGCATAAGGAAGACATGTGTGGTCTGCTTCATTCTCTTGTATTACTTACTCTTTCTCTCTACTCAATTACCTTGGTCCTCTTTCTCCACTCGCCCTCTCTTCACATTTCTGAGCATTATTAAAAGCAAAATTCCTTTTTCTCAGAGCCTAAAAATTCTTTATGCAAAACTATGTACTACTGTTCATTAAAAAAAAGGTGGAAGATCTTACATTCCCTTACTAGTCTCTAGGGGCGTGTGTGTGTGTGTGTGTGTGTGTGTGTGTGTGTGTGTGTGTGTGTGGTGTATGTGTGTGTGTGTATGTGTGTGATGTGTGTGTGTTTAAAATAAACAAGCCAAGAGGATATATTTTGGAATCAGATCTGTTTTTTTAAGATCTACTTTCACAAGTTATAAAACTATTACAAGAACTGTAAGATGTTATGTGATTTCCCCCAAACCTCAATTTCTTCATCTTTTTGATGGAGTTAATATGCTTTTGCCCCAAGGTGACATATGGATTGAATAACTCATATGGATTAAATATAAGTTACCTATGAAATCATTTCACCCAATGACACAGGGTCCCAGATATCTTTGAGGTACCCAGCTTGGGCATGGGACAGATGTGGCTGAGATTTTTATCCAGTTCATAGGCAAGATGCTTTGCCTCTTTTCTGCCTAACCACAAGAGAAGCCCTTGGCAGATGGGATGATTAATCTCCATAGAATACTTAACTATATTTGGAATCCTATAGGAACTGCACTTCTGGGCAGGGTGCTTCTGGAGAGCTATAAGTGAGCATAGTTTTGGAGCCCAGACTGAATAAAAAGAGGTGTCACGGTTACTCTGAGTTGTTGCCAAAAAATTCACAATCAAATGGCTTAAGGCAACAAGGGACTTTCATTTTCTCTTACGACAGCCTGGTTGCAGTTCCTTGTCTATCTTGGCAAGAGGGCACAGTAGCATCAAGGGCCACAGGAACTGGCCACAGCATATCTAGGATTGCTGAGACAGCAACAATACTCAATTGCCAGACCAGCATATTTGTCCAGCTCCCTCCATGTCATAGTTAAGCACAGGTGTCAACTTGAATGTTGAGCATTTGAGCTCTGGGCACATTTGTAGAGAATTAGTGGTTGAGTTTAGCCCAGAGAGAACCTGCAGGAGATTGTCCAGCTGCTGGGGAAGGCCCAGCCCATGGTGGGTGGGACAAGGCCCTGGAATAAATCACAGAGAGGTGGTTGAGAGAATTGAAATCCTTCTGATCACTTGGCCAGACATGCTCCTCTGGCAATAAGGATTGTCCATCTCTCAGCATTATGTGGTGATGGTGTGGCCAGTTCCCTCGGTCTTGGTGTTGGTGCATGCTCTCCCATCAAGCTGGACTAAGAACTGTAACCAGGAATCATAAGAGAGAATAAACCCTTGTTCCCTTAAGCCATTTGATGGTCATTTGTCAGCAACCATGCAGGTGAACTGCAACACTCCATTTTACCTGCCCAGGGCCTGGGTCTTCCCCATCAACTAAACAATCCCCTGCAGGCTTCCTCAGGGCTTTATTCAACTAGTAATTTCTCACAGCTGTGCCCAGAGCTCAGCGCCCTCAGTGACCAGTATCTAACTATGGCAGGGGGAAGGTCCAGAAAGGACTAAGAGCACCAGTGTCTGTCACACTCTGCTTCCTGACTGTCACTGAGATGTGATCAGCTGCCTCAAGTTCCCCTTGCCTTGCCTTCCTTGGCCATGACAGAGTGCATCTCCTAAAACTATGAGCCAAAATAAACTCCTATTTCCTTAAGTTGCTTTCCTCCGATATTTTGACACTGCAATTAGAAAAGCAACTAATACAGTGAACACTAAATGCACGAGGTATCTTTACCTCCCCTAGCTCTGGAAGCACCCACTGTAAGCGGTACTCTGCCTCTTGATGTTAACACCTCTAAAAACTCTACAGCGTATACGCATGAATGAGGGGGTATATGTGTATAAGGTTGGGCCCACATGTGTGCACATGGAATTAATGCATGCACCCACACACCCAGAACCTTGAGATCTTACTCAGGAATTACTTTTCCATGTGAGTTTTCTATGAAAAGCACTGTGCTAAGCTCTGTCGATTTTGCAAAGAAGCCACAAATATTTGCCTAGCTCTTTGGCTGTGCCTCCTCCCCTCCCCTCTTTGCTACAATTGCTCAAAGTCACAATTACTTAGAGCCATGATGGATTAAGTACATAGTGGAAACCAGAGAATCAAGAGTAGTAAGGGGGGGTGGGGAGAGGGCTTGGACAGTTGGTGAAGTCATCGGACTTAAGTTGGGACTGGCTGGACCGTAATAAGAAGACAGTGTCAAAAAAGAATATCTCCAGGTGGAAGCTATGCAGTGAAGAAGAAACAAGCATCAAAGAACCTTATCCATGGCAGGACATGGATGTCATTCTAGGCCAGCTACTTAGCCAAGAACACACCAAGTATTTCGTCTAATCTCACAACTCCAGCGAGAACATAACTGCCTGTCCAAGCCTTCCTGAAGCCTCCTGAGTGACCACCCAGAATTTCCAATGTCTGTCTGTTTGATGCCAGATACTGAACTCACATTGCCATGCAATAGATTCCCACCAGAAGACATGTCACAGGAGGTGGGTCTCGAGATTGGTTACTGCTTGTCCTGTTTCAGTTGGTTAGTCTGCTCTGGAATTAGCAGTTTAGCTCTCTCAGCCTATCTCCTTCTGGAACCATAAGTCGAATAATTGTTCATTTTCTCCCTTTAAGTCATTTGAGTGTGAGAGTTGTCTTACAGCAACAGAGAGAGGAGCTGGTACACTTTATCCAGTTCAGTAACACGCTTTCTAGACCAAGTAGACTTTTTATGAATTTTCAGGGTAGTTAGAAGCTCTGGGTCACTATGTGATATCTGCAGTCTGCAAGATGATAAGAAACTGTCCAGCCTGAAGCTGCTTCTCTACTGTTTCTAGACTTCCGAATTCCATCATCCCATATCCCTGTTCTTAACTTTAACTTAAAATTAACTTTCCTAAACTCTTACATTTTAAATTTTTTTATTTATTATTTATTCAACTGTGCGTGTATGCATGTGTGCACGTGTGTGTATGTATGTATGTGTGTGTCTGTGTGTGTAGAACCATGGACGAATTCGGGAACCACCATGGACGCCTCCACCTCCTCCTTGTTTACTCTGCCCTGGGATTCACAGGCTCCGCCCTACCAGGACCGGAAATGCAGACCACACTCGCTTCCACCTGGCGTCTATACATAGCATCTAGGATCAGAACTCAGGACCTTCCACCTGCAAGGCAGAAGCTTAACCCCCTGAGCCACCTCTCCAGCCCCCTCCTACTAAACTCTTACATTTTAAAGCTTAGGGAATTTACATCTTATGTGCCAAATCCCCACAGCACAGATGCCAGAGCTACCTTTCCTGTGGTCGGTGCCTGCTGTGTCTTCCCGGACAGTTGGAGACCAGCTCTGATTTTGTCTCTCTGTGCACCCAACCTGTGTTCCCAGAGGTCCTGGCTTTGTGCTTCGATGTTATGGGCTCAGCACGGAGACAGGACCTAGGACAAAAGCCCGGTGACTCTCTGGGCTCCTGGCAGACTTCAGCCCAGACCAGAGTTTGATTCAGTGTTTCAGAATGGGGCACTGGACGTTCTGCCAAAACTCAAGGCATGGCTGCAGTTTCCAAGCTATGGTGTTGATGCACGAACTTTAGGTCAGGCTGTTTGCAAAAACAATAGGTATTTCACTGAGCTCAGTATCCTCTCTTGCCAAGCATAGCGATGGATCTGTACAACTTCTGTTTGAAACTTATTACTTATTGCATTCATCTACAGAGTTTCCTTATTAGGACCTGGACCCTTGCAACCCCTTGTTGTTTAGGATCCTGCGACAGGTCCCTTCAACATGCAGCTGTTCTCATTCTCCTGTCTTCTATTATTATTCACTTATATTCTTTTTTCTGCATGTGTGTGTGTGTATTTGTGTGGGTGTTCACATGAGTGCATGTGTGCATATGTGTACATAATATGAATTTGCACGTGTGTTTGTACATATAGACGTGTGTAACATGGTGTGTTTGTACATATAGACGTGTGTAACATGAATGAACAGGTCTGAGGTTGATGTCTCTTCCATCTCTCTCTACTTTATATACTGAAGCAACAACTGAGACCAGAGCTTGCTGATTCTGCTAGTCTAATAGCTGCTGTGCTTGTTCGAGGATTCTGCCTCATCTTCTCAGGCTGGGCTCACAGGTGGGCCACCACATGCCCACCTGCCTTTTTACTTGCATACTGAGAGAATTCAGTTTCTTAATCTGTTTTAAAACTAAGAGAATGCAGATATTCGGAGCCCCAGGCCCCCAAAAAACACAAGTAGGAATTGTTTTATCTGGGTGTCACATGGCTAAAATTGACAAATGACAGAGAAGACATGTATTCGAAAACACACAGAGATATGTAAGTGTGAGGTGGCGGCTCACTGAGAGGGACAGAAACTGGCCCCATTGACTCACCGGCTCATTTTTCCAAGAGTGGCCCCCTGTCGGTGACCTCACCCAGAAGCTGGCTACAATCTAGGTTCTCACTGCAGATCCACTGAACTACAATTCACACAGGTTCCACCTGGGCTACGTGTGGGAGTCGCCTCGGTGGTTTCGAGTGCTCGTATGTCACGGGTTGTGCCCCACGCTGATCAAGTGGGAGACTCTGGACCTGACGCAATGGAATCTCACCATGTACAAGACTGTAGACTGAACCAGAGCTGAGAACTTGATCAGAAGGAGGAGGAACCTCAGAGTCATTGGTTCCACGGTTCAATGGTGATGCCTTGGGTCCAGGATTGCTGTCTGCCCTCTTTAATTGTTAGGATGGCTTTGAATTCTTAACTCACTTCCTCTCCCTCTCCACCTTTCTCTCCTCTCCCCTTGCCATTTTTCTTACATCCTATTTTTGGTTCGTTCTTCACACAGAGAGAAACACACCATGAAATTGTATGGAGTGTGTTAAAATTAAAGATATAAAGATTTAGAGTGATGTAGGGATACATTTAGCTTTTTTTAACATATTGCTTTACTTAGACTGCTTACAAATAGTATTGGTTTGAAAGGGGAGTTGGGTCCTCTCTCCCAAAATTATCGAGAGCCAATGGTTTAACCCAACACTGTCATCTTACCAGTGAGGAAACGGAGGTCCAGAATGTAGCATTAGCGGCAGTATCAAGGGAGGGGCACCATGAGACTTGGGACAACTCTGTGTGGTCCAAGTATCAATTATGTGAGGAGGTCGCTGTGACCCCTACATCTATCAATTGGGTCGTGCTGGCAACAATAGTCTTCCTATAATTTTGAGTCTGGCAAGGAAAAAGGAGTGAGAAGGAAAGGAAGAGATCCAGAGCAGAACTGGTGAAGCTGGAGAGATGGCTCAGTGGTTAAAGCCTTTGCTTACAAAGGGATCTGAGTTCAGATCCCCAGATCCAATGAAAAAGGCCAGGTGACTATGGTGGTGGCCTGCAATTCTGGCCCTGGAAGACAAAGCCTGGGAATCCCAGGGCAAGTTGGAAAGCAGCACAAGCCCTCATGGAATGCTGTGGAGTAATGAGACACCCAGGTTCACTGCAATAAAGTAAAAGATGGATGGAGATGATCCCTGATAATCCTTGAGTCTCCACAGATACACACACGCAAGTGCACTCGTGCATATATACCTACACACATATGTACACCCACCCACATGCAAACACACACACACACACACACACACACACACAACCATGCACACATATATGAAAAAGAAAAAATATTAAGACATCCGTTACGCATATCCCTGAGAGACTCCCAGAAAGTTTTTGAAAAGGAACATCTTGTGTATGCAAGGCGTGTCCAGAGGGTCAGTCACCAGGAAAGAAACCACATGTCTGAAGTCACAAAGGAAGGAGAAGCCACTTGTGCTGTGCATAGAGGCATGTAAGTGTGAGGGGTCACTTTGCTGAGAAGGTGACACTGGGAGACTGGAGTGAGGCAAAAATGAAGAAGATGAAGGCTGTGCTTCAGGAAAATTATGCCAAAACGCTACAAGTTTTTCTTTCTCTGCTTGTGTGTCTTGGGGGTAAATAAATGAAAATCTCTCTGCCACTGCAGAGCAAATAATATAGTGGTTAATATGTTCATAGTTTATATAGCCAATTTTATATTCCTTTAATCATTGTGTGTTTCAAGTAACTGTGATTTTTTTCTTTATGGAGTTGAGGGCATATAAATTCTGCCCCCTGCACTCCTGTGACATTATATTTTTGATCATTTAAATACATTGTTTGTACCCAGAACTAGCCTACCACAAATGGCAACGAACAGTTACAATGTGGGCTCTAAGCACTTGAAATGTGTCCAGTGACTGAAACTAAAATGTTCAGTGAAAACATATATTACATTTTGAAGACTTAGGATGAATAAAATAATATATCCCTCTCATAACATCCTTTATGCTGAATATGTTCCAAAAACTTATATAAAATATATTAGAAATATGTTTTATTGTATTTATTTTAATATATAGTTTATTGTTTATATACTTTATATATAAATATAAATTTTAATACATATTTAACAGAATATATTTTATTATACTATTTATATATCTAATATATATTAGATATATATACACAAAGACAATGTGTTACACAAAATAATTTCACCCATTTTTTGCATGTGTATTTCTGTGTGTGTGTGTGTGTGTTTTAGAGGGCACATGAATGTCTATGCCTTTGGAGCCCCAAGGGTGACATCGGGAATCATCCTGGATTGCTCTACCTCCTTACTTTTCTATTCTGAGGTTTCCCAGGCTCCACCTTCCAGAACTGGAATTACAAGCTGCTGCCATATCCACATGACACTTTCGTATGGGATCTGAACTTAGGTCCTTTGACTCTCGAGACAGAGGCTTTAACCCCTGAACCATCTCTTCGGCCCTGTTTTCCAGTCTTTAAGAAATATGACTATAGAAATTTCTTCTTGAATAGGTGGTTTGTTTTTCAGCATATTGCTAATGAACAGTGGTAGTCTGGAAGCTTGTTGAACCTGAAGTTGCCTCCCACAGCATTAGGCGACAAGAGATATTTCAGATGGTGTGAGAGGTATTCATGTTGTACGTCTATGTGGCATATGCACGTGTGAGTTCAGGTGCACTGTGTCTGTGTGCACAAGTGGAGGCCAGAGGTTGACTTTCAATGTCTTCCTCTATCATTCTCTGCCTTCCCTTCCTTCCTTCCTTCCTTCCTTCCTTCCTTCCTTCCTTCCTTCCTTCCTTCCTTCCTTCCTTCCTTCCTTCCTTCCTTCCCTCCCTCCTTTCTTTCTCTCTCTCTTTTTCTTGCTTTTTCTTTTTCTCTTTCTCTATCTCTCTCACTTTCTCTCACTTTCTCTCTCTCTCTCTCTCTTTCTTTCTTTCTTTCTTTCTTTCTTTCTTTCTTTCTTTCTTTCTTTCTTTCTTTCTTTCTTTCTTTCTTTCTCGCTCTCTCTCTCTTTCTTTCCTGGATCTTTCATTGACCTGCAGCTCACTGTTTTGTTCAGTCTGGCTGGCCAACAAGCTCCTGGGACCTGCCTATCTTGGTCCCCCTGAACTATGTTCATTTCTCAGAGTCTATTTATCTGCTGGCAGTGCTGGGATTGAATTTAGGGTCTAATGCATGTCAGGCAAGTGTTTTACCACTAAGCTATATTCTCAATACAGAACCTACTTTTTAAATTAAATTAATTTTGCTTATTTGCTTCTCTCTCTCTCTCTCTCTCTCTCTCTCTCTCATACCTCTAAAAGTAGACCTTCTACTTCCTTATTGCTTTGCTCTGGGGTTTCCCAGGCTCTGCCTTCCAGGATCAGAATTACAGGTTGCTGCTACATCTGCCTGACATTTTACATGAGATCTGGGGATCTGAACTCAGGTCCTTTTGCTTGAGGTAAAGGCTTTCACCCTGGAGCCATCTCCCAGCCCCAGAGCCTAGTTTTTGACCAGAGTGATGAGATCTAGCTAAGAACCATGTTAACATCATCTCGATGCTCAGTGGCATGATTCCCTTGCACCTTTCTCACTTTGTGAGTTTTACTACTATCGCTGCCACCACCAAAGCCAGGACTCTTCTGGAGTTTCAGATGCTGAATCAGGTCCTTATTTATACACTGCATTAGCTAGTTTTTCATCAAAGTATTTGTTTTTCTCCAGTGACAGAAGGCGACATGAAGTTCAGAGAGAGAGAGAGAGAGAGACAGAGAGACAGAGACAGAGACAGAGAAGTGGCTTGATGCACGTCACACTGGAGCGCGACACCTGGGGTGAGCCACTGAAAGGGGGAATTGCTTTGGGCCACAGCTTCAGGTGGTTTGCTCTGTGGTCTCCTGGCTCCATGTGCTAGGCAGAGCTTCACAGTGGTAGGAGCATGTTGTGGAGGCAGGTCTTTACTTCTTGTGGGACAGAAAACAGAGGAAAGGGACACACAGGAAGGAACTGGGGCAAGACACAACCTGCAGGACACCCCCCTTTCCTGGTCAGCTGCTTCCTCTAATTTAGCCTGACCACCTCCCAATAATGTCACCACTGATGAATGAATCCATCACGGTAGTACTCCATTGATTAGGTCAGAGTCCTCAAGATCAGACTGCCTCTGAAATGCCACTACACATACACACATACACACCCCCCCCACACACATATATATAGAGAGAGCTGTGCCTTGCTATTTCCCTAGGTCTGTCTTTTCTCCCTTCCTTCCTTCCTTCCTTCCTTCCTTCCTTCCTTCTCCTTCCTTCCTTCCTTCCTTCCTTCCTTCCTTCCTTCCTTCCTTCCTTCCTTCCTTCCCTCCTTCCCTTCCTTTCCTTCCCTCCCTCCTTCTCTTTCCTTCTTTCCTCCCTCCCTCCCTTCCTCCTTCCCTTTTCCTCCTTTCCTCCCTCCTCTCTCTCTCTTGAGAGAGACTAAAAGCTCCATGTTTCTTAAAGAACCTAATCAAGTTCATCAAAATTAGCTATCACACTCAAATTTTTTGCTTGGATCAAACAACATGGCAGTATGCTTAATGCTTGTGCCTCCTTAAAACCTGGGGTGGACAGAGGCCCAGTTTGTAATATTTCTGCTGCTCAAGTATGAAGACCTTAGTGCGATACCCCAAGATGCACATAAAAAACCTTCAGTGGTATGTGTGTGTAATTCAAATCTGGGGAGGTAGAGACAGGTGGATCCCTGGAGCTCCTTGATCCTCCAGCCGGGCAGAGTCTGGGAGCTCCAAGTTAATGAGAGATTCCATTGTACAAAACAGAGTGAAGAGGGACTGAGAAAGACACTCACACCTGCATATACATGCACACATAGTTATACACACACACACATACACATATAAACACATATACACACACAAACACGTACATACATATACACATATACACACATACATATACACACATATGCATACACATACACATACATATGTACACATACACATATACACACAAACACAAACACATGTACACACATATACACATACACACACATATATGCACACAGCTACACACACGTACACCTCATCCTTGAAATCCTGGTCCTCAAATGATGGTAAAGGAAGCCAGTCTGTGGAAGATGATTAAATCATGAAGACAGAGGCCTGATGAATGGCATTAGTGTCCTTATGAACGAGGCTCCAGAGCCATCTAGCTCCTCGTACCACGAGGAAATGAAAAATAAGGCCCCGTATTCTACCCAGCAAATGGTCCTCATTTGACCTGAGCCTGCCGGAACTGCAAGAAACAGATTTCTGTTGTTAGAAGTCACCCAGTCAGTGGTATTTTTTTGTTACAACAGTCCAAATAGACTCAGACAAAGTATATCCTCTCATAAGTAATGGGAGGAAACAGAAGCTGGGAGAGATGAGTGACTTGCATCAGGTCACACGCAAACCAGATTCTGAAACAGGGCATCAGGACCAGGGGTCCATCCCGTCCCTCCCTGCCACCTCCAGGACGCTGGCTGCGGCCTTCACAAGTCTCCACTGCTGAGTGGTTTACCAAGGGCCAACCCAACGGGTGGCTGCTGCTGCTGCTGCTGCTGCTGACACGTTCTTTTCCCCAGTGTATAAGTATTTTACTTCTTTTATTGAGAGAAAGAGAGAGAGAGTCATGGTGCATGAGAGGACTCTTGGAAGTCAGTTCTCTCCTTCTACCATATGGGCTTCCAGGGGTTGAGCTCAGGTCGCCAGGCTGTGAGCAGGTCACCGCTAATCTATCCCACTGGCCCTTTCTAGGGCATATTTCTCCTCCTCCTTTATTCTAAATTTAAGCGACCAGTCTCTCTCATTTTCTTTAAACACATGATTATCTGCTTTTGCTTCTCAGTCCCTGTGACAGTTTATTCACAGCAACCCTTGCCAATGCCCATTGGTGTCTTTCCTCTTGCTCAGTCTCCTACTCAGACATAAGCTCCGGGAGATCTCAAGGTATTACCAGTGTCCTTTAGCCCAGAGCGTGAAACCTGGTAGGTGCTCAGTAACCATTCATGGAATCAATGAATGATTTGAGCACACAATATTTCTGTCCTTTCTGTCCTTTGGAATTAATTGGAAGTAATGATCATCAATTCACCAACAACAATCTGCCAAATGGTCACTCCAGGGCTGCTTCCAGGAGCTCCTATCCCTGATGCTGCCTGGCAGCGTGACCTTGAATGTTTCCATGACACTCTCTGAACCTGTTTTCTCATCCATGCTATATATGTCATCATATTTGTGTGTGTGGGGGGGAGGAATTCAGGGGCAATGTTCTAGAAGCATTTGATTAATGCTTTAGCAATGTGAAAACAAGTGTTTTAATAATCACATCTACGCTGCTGAAGGTGTGGTTTTCAGATACTTGGAACCCCATGGCTTTGGCTGAGTAAGGAACAGAACCTTTGACATGGATTTATGTGGAAGTTCAAAGTCAAAAGATCAGTGCAGAGGTGAAATCGGAGCAGGAACTCATGCAAGGGGGAGTATCTCACTCTCTCCCACCAAGCCCAATGTAACTCTGCAGAGGAATGGACCATCGTGCCACACACCCTGAGTTGTCCTGGTAAAGGTCTGGAGAGCAGGAGTGTTTATAGCCTCAGACTCATTAGGCAATGACTGAGACTTGCCCCCTCCCAAAGGCGTGCACGAATTCTCAGGCACCCCTGCTTCTACTCTTTGGCAGGCAGGTAGAGCCCTCTCCAGTACCAAGAATACCTTCTAACAAACGGTTGCAGGTGCTGGATGTGGAGCATGGTACTATTTCAAGAACTGGCACTTACCAATATGCGAAGGAAGTTAAGGAGAGGGAAAACCTCCAGCTCAGTAACACATGCAGCTCAATAGCAGACGATTGTACTTGGCACTGGAGTGCACCATCCTGACTACAGACTGCATCTGAGCACACTACCGCCTTGTATTCTCCATTCTCTTTGAAGTGTACCTATGTATAACTCATGCCTAAGGAGAGCTGAATATGGGCTTGGTTGGATCATGTGCAAACCATAAAAAAGTAGATTTTCAAGGGCAATAGGTTAAATAAAGGAAAGAGGTTCACTGGTTTTTACAACCATGAGTGGTTTCCATTTTTCACTAAGTCAGATCTCCGAAGACATGGCTGAATGGGCAGAGAGGCCTCTTGGGGGGACGTGCCTTTAATGGTTTGATTTTTTGTGGAGTGAGGAGTCACGGTTCAAAACTATCTATTTCATCATGACTCTGAGCATAGTTTGCAGTACTTCTGTGGTGCATAGGGCTTTTGTAAAACATACACCAAACATCTCACTTTCAGAGCCTAAGATTTGCTTTTCATAATCCACTTTAGGTAACTAGAAATGTAACAGGACTCTTGGTTAGACTGATAGGATTTATGTCTTTTCTTTCCATCTGCCAGAATGCTCTGATTCCTGAACTGGGGTGCAAAATCTGTCAGTCAAGTGAAAACATGAGGACCTGAGTCCAATCCCGAGAATCCATGTAAAAAAACTGGATGTACATCCAGCAGCTCAGGGAAATTTGCAGAAAGGGGGCGGTAAGATTGTAAGAGCACAAGGATGGGAGGAGCAATGATATGCAAGATACTCCACACAATTTAGAGCTGAAGCAATCATAATTGGACTTTGCATGCCCTGCGCAGTGTCCAACACACTATTGACGCCACAAAGTCTAGCATTTGCTAAAGGCACTAAGATCCTTGGAGGCAAGGGGTTGACAGCCACAGTAGTGTTCCTATGCTTATTAAGGTGAACACAGGAAAGGGTTCTGGGAAATGCCACTGGGTCCTTGCACCTCATTGGAGATGAGGACCCAGAGGAAAGTCTGGCATGCACATTAAAGGATGCTCCGGGGATGGGAGGGGGAGGCACTGGAGGATGGGGAGAGAGGGGGGAGGGGAGGGGGGCATAGGGCGGTGGGAGGTTGGAGGGAGGGAGGGGATCGCTGTACCTGTTAAGTTTGTATGAGTAGAAATAAAAAAAAAAACAAAGCTGGGTGTAGTAGCTCAAGCTTGTAATAGCAGCACTGAGAAGGAGATAGGCAGATCCCTAGCGTTCTTGGCCAGCCAGCCCAGTGAATCAGCAAATGCAAGTAGTGAGATAACGTGTCTTGATGACGACGACGACGACCACGACAACGACGACGACGACCACGACAACGACAACGACAACGACAACAACAACAACAACAACAAAATGTTAATGGTGTTCTGAGGAGCAATATTCAAGCCTCCACACACATAGGCACTCCTCCCACATACACACGCATACTCAATGAACTCTTACCCACACAGAAGAATGTTTCAAGTCTTGTGAAAGCAGCCAACTCAGAGATGTGAAGGCCAGGAACATTCTGTACTTGCATTTGCTTCTAGCATGTTCCTAGTAAGAATGAGCATTTTTCCTTTCCCTCTCTCTGGAAACTTCATGTCTCAGCGAGAAAACCCTTGGTATGGATGCAGACACATTCGGCCCTGTGACCTGGACCAAGGATCGGAGACGATGACCCGTGGGAAGTCCTGCGTGCCTCCTGGTGTTCGTATAGCCCTTCAGCCAAGGATAGACTTTAGCATTCTTTTTTTTTATTATTATTATTTATTCAACTGTGTGCATATGCGTGTGTACGTGCGCGCGCGCGTGTGTCTGTGTCTGTGTGTGTGTGTGTGTGTCTGTGTATGTGTAGAACCACGGACGAATTCGCGAACCACCATGGACGCCTCCACCTCCTTCTGCCCCGGGATTCACAGGCTCTGCCCTACCAGGACCAGAAGCGCAGGCCGCCCCCGCTTCCACCTGGCGTCTATACGTGGGATCTGGGATCCGAACTCAGGACCTTCCGCCTGCAAGGCGGAGGCTTAACCCCTGAGCCACCTCTCCAGCCCGACTTTAGCATTCTTAAATGGTTGAAAGGCAGTCAAAAGAACTGTAATGTGTCCCATGTGAGGAAGATATTAAGTTCAAAATTTCAGTGTCTCTGCATGAGGTTGGATATGGGTACAACACAGCATCTGTTATGCTTTGCCCATCACTACTTTTGTGCCGTGGAAGAGTTGGATAACTGAGACAGAAACTCAGGGTCTACAGAGCCAAACGCCTCTACTCTGTAGTCCTTCAGATAGAAATGTTGCTGTTCCCTCACTCAAGAGAACTCTGACCTTTGCTTTGTAATAAAACAGCGTAATAACAGCAGATCTGGCCTCCCAGGCAAATGGCGCTTCCATTTATGAATGGTGGCACCTTATTGTTTCAGGTCCTCAGTTTCTGCTTCTGTGAAATGGGGACACTGAGAGTTCAGAATTTATAAGTAATATCACTTGAAGCAGGATCCAGCCTGCATTGAATGCTATAGGCAAGGGCTAGCTATTGCTGCTCTTACTGGCCTTTGAAAAGGAGACACATTGATACTGGTTAACAAAAAAAAAAAAAGGAAGGTATGATCACAGGTTTTGCTCATCATGGACCTACAACTGCTCATCTTATTCCATAGCACAAGAAGATCAATGGTTCCAGAGCCAGTCTGCTCACGTGGAAATCGTGGTTCCCTCCCTCAAGACGCCTGACCATGTCGGTCTCTATGGGCCTTGGTTTTACCACAGTGTGGGTTACAGTTATCACTTCCTTGGGTTGTTGAGAAGACTGGATGATTCTAATGTGTGAAGGACTTAGACAGTTCCCCAATCAGACCCAGTGCTGCTTTTCAATCCCAGATCTGAGTGCTAGATCTCCAATGATGAGAGAAAAGCTTATTTAGCCACTCTACTCACAGCCCCGATGGTGTGCATGTCAGGCCTGGGAAACAATGACTTGGAGGATGGAGCTGAGCGAAGGGAGGAGATCACTGATTTGACCCCTGGAATAATCAGTGTCATAGTTAAGCACAGATGTCAGCTTAACTACTGAGGGTTTGAGCTCTGGGTGCAGTTGTAGAGAGTTGATGTTTGAGTTAAGCCCAGAGCAAACCTGAAGGAGATTGTCTAGCTGATGGGGAAGACCCAGCCCATGGTGGGTGGGATTAGGCCCTGGATAAATCACAGAGAGCTGGTTGAGAGAGCTGGCATCCTTCTGTTCACTTAGCTAGACATGCTGGTCTGGCAAGTAAGGATTGTCCATCTCTTAGCCATTATGTGGTGATGATGTGGCCAGTTCCCTTGGCCTGGTGTTGGTACGTGCTCTCCCGTCAAGCTGGACTGAGAACTGTAATGGGACTGTCATAAGGAAATAAACCCCTTGTTCACTTAAGCTGTTTGATGGTCATTTATCAGCAACCAGGCAGGCTGACTGCAACAATCAGGATCTGCCCCAAGATATCTGAGAGCAGGACAACTAGGACAACTAGTGTACGCAATCACTGGGTCTTTAGACCTGCAGCATATGTGGTACGTGATACTCTGGTCTCTGATTATGACTTTTCTAGTCATGTTGCTTGACTTCAGGCTCCTTTTGTTTTGGCTTCTCAGCTTCTGTGTGCTGAACATGCATAGACACATACATGCACATGCACGTACTTGAACATATACAAATTATAATTATTTTTAAAAGAAATTTGTGTGTGTGTGTATGTGTGTGAGTGTGTGTATGTGTGTGTGTGTGTCAAAGGGCATTGTGTGTCCCTGTGGAGGACCAAGGGTGACGTTGGGGATCATCCTCCTTTTTTCACCTTCTGCTTGCTTTGTTCTGGGGTTTCCCACTAAGTCGCCACCATTTCTGCCTGGTGTTTTTATGTGGGATCTGGGATCTAAACTCAGGACCTTCTACTTGCGAGGCAAAGCCTCTCTCCAGCCCCATACACAAATACATGCACATATACATATACAAACACGTACACAATACACAAATACATATACAAATATAAACATATATACATATATATGGTCAAAATATAGACACATACACACATACCTATACAAATGCATACACAAACATAAATATATATACTCAAAACACATACACATATATAAACACAGATACATCCACAAACATATATAGATTCACGTATACATATAGTGCATACGCACACATTCCATCTCCTACTTCTCTCTTAGTGCTTCATGTTCTGTCAGATACAATACTGATCTGACAGAGGGAATGCTGACATTCTGTTGGCAGAATGTTGGATATTCTACTTCAGAAGATACGACAAGAGCAAAACAAGGTGTACCTCGCAAGCTAGTCTCTCCTGACTCCCTGATAGTGTAAGCAGCAAGTTACAAGCGATATGAAGATGCAGGTGACTTCCTGTAGCGCCAAGTGCAAGCAAGCAGGCAGTCACCAACGCCCACAATGGCCAGAGTGGAGCTTTCAAAGGAAGGTTATTCCCGCGGTTAAACTTGGCTCTGTTGTGACTTCTTTTCTTTCCTTCCTGGGCAGTGTCTCTGCCCCTTTGATTCTACAAGCTATCAAGTGTCTTTCCAATAAACATCTTCTTTGAGTCAGCTAACCAGAGAGGTTTCTGTTGTTTGCAACCAATAGCCTCGCCAGCATGCCAGAGAGTTGGGGAACTGACCCATCATTGGCAACACTGCTCATGTTCATTCTGTCCTTCCTTGCGGGTATCCCGAATCCAAAATTAATCATTTTTTGCCATGTGCCAGACTTCTCTTGCACTCTTCATTCCTTTTGGACCATACGGCTGCTCATCTGGTTTATGATATGTAACAACATTGGAAGCTTGGGATTAAGGATGCAGGAATAGGAACAAAAAGTTTCATTAAAAATGTAAGTAGAACTTTTTTTAATGCTGTCAACAAGAGACACAGTAACTGGAGCAGAAGTGCATCCCATTTTCTTGATTGAATTTTCCATGATTTAGTGGTATGGTGTCATCTATTCCATGCTGTGGTTTCAAACTTTTAATTTCCATTGTTGCCTTGGATTGTTGCCTATGTATATATAGTGCACATAGAAAGTACATCTTTAGGGACTCTTGAAAGTAAGGTTCAGAGGAGAAGTGAAGATGCATTCTTGTCCCAGGAACTAACCAAGTTGACATAAAGAAAATGTGAAACACTGGTTAGCTTCCTCATACGTGGCTATCACTACTAACCATGTAGTTTGGAAGAAGAGAAGCAAACACATGCCTTCCACTGGCTTTAACTCTCGTGGGATCCTCCTGCTGGGTGTATTGATTGCCTCAATAGGGCCCTTCTCTTTTCAGCACGTTGTTCCCTTAACAAGAATGCATTGTGCTTCCTGCTCTCTTCCAGCATGTAAGGATATGAGAAGAGTGTGGGGGAGACATTTAGTCAGGGAGGTGTTTGCCGTGTATGCTTGGGGACTGGAGTTTGAGTCTTGGGCCTGGAGTGAAACAACTGGGTATAGAAGAGCACGCCTATGATCCCAGCAGTGGGGGAGTGGAGATAGGAAGATTTCTGGATTCAGAAATGACTAGCCTGCCCAGGTCTATGAGAATATCCACAAAGGGAAAATTAAGCAGGGCCTGAGACAAAACAATAGTCTATGTTTTGTTGTCTGTGTGCAGGATCTGGCTTATCTTTTATCCTGTTAGCTTCTCTTACCACCTCTACCTCAGAATGGAGTTCTCCCCCAACTCCAAAGAATATT
The DNA here is from genome assembly GCA_023101885.1 of Typhlomys cinereus. Classification (NCBI taxonomy): domain Eukaryota; kingdom Metazoa; phylum Chordata; class Mammalia; order Rodentia; family Platacanthomyidae; genus Typhlomys; species Typhlomys cinereus. Next base: position 13,192,879 of record JALPQD010000010.1, read on the forward strand.
AAGAAGAAATGTGGGCAGTAGGAGATTTTTAAGAACTTTTCAGCAATTGCAGATTACAGTCTGACATCCCTGTTCCTGCGCTCATGTAGACCAGGACACCGTCTGTCCGAACACTTCCACCTCCCCAACATCCAGCTGCTTCCAAATCCAGATCGTTTTGTTCATATCCAGTACCTGAGTTCTCTCTCCTCACTTCCTTCTACCTTGTATCAGATTTTTCCTTTGCAGATCCGAAAGCTCTTGTTTTGCTACACCAGGGACCAGGTGACCCTTGACACCCCAGTTTCATCTTCTGACAAAGCCTGAAAGGAGCATCACACTTCAGATGGAATCCCTTCCTCATCGTGAGCAATAAACATGGCCGGCCAGAGGGCGGAGACATGACTTTGCTGCGGGATGTTGCTTAGCTACGTGTTGGACATAAACAGGGACTCAAAGATATTCACAGGGACTCAAAGATATTAAATGCACAGGAATGGAATGCAAAAGCCTTGGCAAGAATGGGTTGTTGATGGAGAAATTCCCAAATCGAGGGGGAAATAGATACGGTTCTGACAAGGAAATAGATTGGTCCTGACAAGGAAAATGGATCCCTGTCTTCCAGAAACAAGGAGAGAGAGAGGAGAACAGTGAATTCAGATCACAGACGAAATTGAATCATGGCATATGTTTGCTCCTTGAGTTCTTCCGTATAGTTCTCTGAATGGGACAGAGCTGAGGGCCTGTATTACTGTGAGATTTTCCCCAAGGAGGATGGAACACAGGATGTCTACAGAGGAAACCGTAAACTTGGAAAAACCGACTAAATCAATGGGAAATACAGAGTTTGGGCCTTTGGGTATATGGAATCATCTTTAAATGTTTCTTACAGAAACTTGGATGTGGCATGTCAAATTTATGGAAGGTAGTTCCCTTCCAAAAGAATATGAAGTCAGCTCTTATTTCTTCCTTTTGTCTGGAATGCCCTGTGAACTCTTCTCCAATTCCAAGAATGGCAGACAGCATAAGCATCGATTTGCACAGTCAGAAGCTAGCCACTGCTTTTTATAGTCTACTTACTACCTTACCAGACACAGATGCATAAAACTTTCCAGATTTACACTGAGAAAGAGTAACAAACCCTACCATGAAGTTGCTCCCACAAGATACTGAGGTAGCAAAGTGATCATGGGACAGACAGACGAGACCTTGCTTTCCCCAGCTGGCCCACATTTGAAGCAAGAAAACTGCAGTTTGGCTACATTTCTATTCCCTTTGACAGCTATGGACTCTCATGTATAATGAGAGTGGACCACAAATTTGGCAAGACATCATGGTGGGAAGGATTGATTTAGATCACTTCGCTCCACTTAGTGGCATCTGAATTTCTTGACTAAGACTCTATCAACTGTCATCTAGCATAAGAGTCACTTCCTGTGTGGATAGCTCATCACTTTTGGAGACCATGCCTACACCCTTCACTGTTGGGAAGGCCTGCTCATTTACCATCGATCACAATTCTACCCTGTAAGACCCTACAGTTGAGAGCATTGCCTGTCCAGGTGCACAAGTTAGGAGTCTGTGATTGGCTCTCTGATCTTTGTTTGTTAACACTCTGTCCATCCACAAACTCACCGGATCTACCCTCAGACTTCATACAAGCTTCATCACTTCTCATGTGTGTTTAGCATGCTAATAGGAGCCACTCATGTTTTCATGCCTGGACCATTTGCAATAATCTAATGGGAACCCAGGCTTTCTTCTTTGCTTGTGGTCTATGAAGCCTACATAGGAGATGATTTTAAAGGCATACATTATAGGAGCTGTGCAGATGGCTCAGGGGTTAAATTCTTTGCCTCATAAGCAAAAGGACCCAAGTTCTGATCCCCAGATCCCACATACAAACATCAAGTGGAAATTGTGGCAGCCTGCAATTCTGGCCCTAGTAGGCAGACCCTGGGAGTCATCCTGGTTTGCTCTATCCATAGACATTACAGCCAAAAGAAGGATGATTTCTAATATCACTCTTGAGCCTCCATACACAGGCACACACACACACCACCACCACCACCGCCATAACCACCACCACCACCACCAACAACAAAATACAGTATATATTTAAATAAATCTATCACTATGTACCATAAATATATTTTAATGGAAAACAAAAACAACGCCCTCCAGATTCTAGCATGTTAGTCCCTTAGTTATAACTTAATTATTGTCTTCTTAGTCTATCTATCGTGTAGTCTTATAAGGGCATATGATTTGATTCCCACCTTGACTCTTGCGATTGCCAGGAACTGCTTAAGGACTCCTAAATATCTTGGTATGTATATGGGGGGGGCAGCGGGAAGGGAGGTAGTGAACCTTGGCACTCTGTTCCCTCTGTCTACAACGTTTTTCTTTCAGGTGATCTTGCAATTGGGCCCTGCTCATCACGCCTGTCTTAAGCACGCACTGCTTTCTGAAGAGAGGTCTTCCTGCCTAGACAGCTGGCTATTTATTTATTTATTTATTTAATTTCTTCCACTCATACCAAGTTGATAAGTACCCTATTCCCCTCCCTCCCTCCATCCCTCCCTGGATCCCCTTGTTCCCTCCTCCCTTTTCCCTTTCCTTTCTCTCCCTCCCTCCCTTTCTCTCAGTACTCCCCACCCCCAATTCCTGGAGCTTCCTTTAGTGTGCATGTCAAACTTCCCTCTGGGTCCTCCTCTCTGATGAGGTGTAAGGACTAAGTAGCATTGCCTAGAACTCTTTTTTGTGTTCTCCTTAAGTATAGGAACACTATTGTGGCTGTTAATCCCTTGCCTCTAAGGATCGTAGTGCCTGTGATCCATGCTAGACTTTGGGGGTTCAGTGATATATTGGTAATTGCACAGGTCATGCAAAGTCCTGTTATGATTACTTCAGCCCTAACTTGTATGGAGTATCTTGCATATTGTTGTTCCTCCCCATCTTTAGGCAACAGCCGGTCTTTATAGCATTTGTCATCTGCTGTAATGTCATGTATTTCTTTCTACCATGTGTTTTCTACAGATGCCAAGCTGCACAGGAGTAAGGGTTTCATTTCATTCCTGCCTTGCAACCATGGTACCTGAAAATCTCAATACAGCTGTGTTATAAAAACAATGAATAAGGGGCTGGAGCGGTGGCTCAGGGGTTAAGCCTCTGCCTTGCAGGCGGAAGGTCCTGAATTCTGATCCTAGACCCCACGTATAGACGCCGGGCAGAAGCCGGGGCGGCCTGCATTTCTGGTCCTGGTAGGGCAGAGCCTGTGAATCCTGGGGCAGAGCAAATAAGGAGAAGGTGGAGGTGGTCCATGGTGGTTCCCGAGTTCGCCTGTGGTTCTACACACACACACACACACACACACACACACCCCTACATACACACACACATGCACAATTGAATAAATAATAAAAAAATGAATAAATACATGAATAGAGAACTCCTTTAATCTTTCTTCCAAACGACTGTCCTTCTGTGACTTGGAGATATTTACTTATCTCCAGATCAGTCTCTCCAGAATATACCATCTTGTTCCATTCTGTTCTTCACATGGCTTCCCATAAACTACTTCCTTCCTGGTCTCCCTTTTCTTTTCATGAATGACATATGAAAAGAACTGGTAACACTCCAGCAGAGTGCTCTCGAAGTAGCCTGGCCGCTTTACTTTCATCCATCGGCTTCTCTTTGCTCTAACTCTCTCGAGCCCTGAGATATTTCCATCATATCTCTTAGCCATCTCATATATTTCTAAATATGAAATATGTCCATGCACTGAAATTTTCCATTTGCTTTCCAAATCGCTTTCTAACAGTGTAGCAGTAAAATGTGTTCTGGAGTTGGTCCGTACAGTTCATGGACCGTGATACGCATTGCTCGTGTCAGTTGCTAAATAATAAGCAATGGCAATTCATTAGCTAAGTGAAATGATAACAGTGTGAATTTGTTATTAAACAATATTAAAAATATGTGGGCTGATTAAAAGATGTTGCAGAAAAGACCAGGTCCTAGGAAGAAGAACAAGAAGTGTTTGGGGACCTTTCCAGGGGTGCGTGTGTGGGGGGGTGCTCCTCAGATCAGCATGTTCAGAGTGTTTGCATGTCTTCCTGTTTATGTCATGCTTGCTCATGATTCATATTCCGGAAGAGATCGGGTCTTCTGCGGGTTTGGTTCGAGTTACATGTCTCCTCTTTTCTTTTTTAGGAGTTTGATTCATATTCAACTATGACTGGACATAATGACAGAAGGGTAGTTGCCCAAGGAAATAAAGATGGAATGGACGGTGAACAGGCGGATGGACAGACTGCTCTCTACTCATCATTCTTAAATGGAGGACAATAGAAGTGGCTGTCTGCAAGTGTAAACAATGTAATATAATAGATACAACATAAATACACTGTCTGAATGAGCTTAGTGCCTGTCCATATGACATACAGTAAGTAAAGTAAGGGGAACCCAAACTACAGGAGTGACAGGATGTTCAACACTTACTGTATTCAGATTCTATGATGTGACTAACAAGAGGACACAGTTTTCACCAGCCCTGCTTCTTGTCCAGTGATGCCACTGAGATGTCTCCACAGATACTCCATAGGTACCCCTGCTAGCTCTCCACAGGTACCCCTGCTAGCTCTGGCCCCCACCCCCACCTACCACACATGATTGGCCCTTGCGAATATACTATGACTCTCCATCAGGATGGGTATGGTGGGATTTCTCTCTTGTAACCTATACATTTATAATTAAAGGATGAAGAGACCACAAGAGCATCCTTCACAACCACAACACCCTACACAAAGGGTCCAGTCTGGCTCCCACATGAGTGGGAATGGGTGTCAACAAGGCAGGACAGTGCATATTCTCTTGTCTTTGGCAAATCCTTCCTTCCTGTTTCCAGCTCACTAGGTGAGATAATGCCCGTGTGACTTCCCATGGAGGAAGATGTAAGGGTTTTGCAAGTACAGGGGTTTCCCATTAGCATCAGTCTTTCTGATAGATTCAAGGAACCGAGGTTTTTAAATAGACCTTTTTTTTCCCCCCAAGTGCTTGAGCCAGTGCGCATATGTTCTTCATCCTGCAAGTCTGACCTTGGCTAGCTTCAAAAGCAACAGCCAGTGCTATTTCAGAGCAAATGCAATTTACATTATCTGATTGTCAACAGGGCGATATCTCCCCTCGACAGAGTCATGGTCATGGCCGGGGAGCTACAGTAACGAATTTATATGAACAGCTCTGGTGAAGGACTTAGGGTCATATTATTTATATAACTTCAGCCTTTTATGCAGAAACCATACAGGACACTGACATCCTGTGAGGACTATGCTGGCGACCTGTGTGTGCCCAGAGCATGTCCTACGCCACTGCCCTGATTTACCAAGACGACAAACACGGTTTCTTAGGTATGCTACTTTTGGACTAAAGTTTAATCCATCACACAACAAACAAACAAATAAATTTTATCTTACAAAAGCACTACACAAAATGTTAAGTTTTTATGTTCAGAGAAAGTAAAAAAGACTCTTGTCCTGTTCAAAAATGAACATTTTCAGAAATTACCAAACTCTTAGGGTTGAGGTTGCAGAAATGGCTCAAAGGTTAAAGGCTCCTTTGACTTGCAAGCAAAAGGACTTGCATTTGAATCCCCAGATCCCAAGTAAAAATGTCAGGTGTATATAGCAGCAGCCTGCAATCCAACCCTAGAGGGCAGAACCTGGGAAACCTCAGAGTGAAGCAATAAGGTGGTAGAGAAATCCAGGATGATTTCTGATGTCACCCTTGGGCCTCCAGAGGTGCGCGCTCACACACACAAACACACACACGCACACACACACACACACACACACACACACACACACACACACGGACAAGCAGAAAAAAATACAGTGTAAGTTATATTTGGCTTTTCAAATCCAGCATCTGTGATGCAAACGACATGGCCTTTGAGAAGCAGTTACAAGTTTTTGTGCCCTGAACCCTCTGCCGCTCCTCAAGGAAAATGACTGTAGTCATAACAGAGCTTTCCAGGAACGAGGCAGAGAACATGGAGTGATCTGTGGAAACAGACTGCCAGCCGTCACTGTCACTTCTCTTGTCTCCCAGAGGTCCCCATTCCTGAGTTCTGACCATCTGAAGTTGGGTCTATTCTGAAACAGCTGCTGTGGCCTGGGAGGGGTCCTCTGTTTTCAATCCTCTTGGAATCAGAAATGTGCAGTTGGGATGAGAGGCATCTTAGGATGGAGATGCATGCACTCATGGGGAGGCCATAAAACTTGCTGAGCTGTGGCAAAGACTATGCCTCTCGGACCTGTTCCCCAGGCCGGGAAATAAACGACCTCACATCATCCTAAAGCTTTTATGTTCCAGATGCTAATTAGCAAATGTAAACTTGACCATGTTCCACTCCCATCTATTTGTTATTTGTTCCTGGGTGAGTTCTGTCCTTAGGAGGCAGGCTCGGTTCATGATGTCGGTGCGAGATTCCTTTTAAGGGGCCATGTTTTCATTTCCCCTCCACCCTACTTTTAAACATCCCGGGGCCAGATTCCACTATTTCATCTTTCTCTTCTGACTTTACCAGGCAGATGAATTCTTCTTGTCCCTCCTTCTGATTTACTCCTGGTAAGAAGAGGGAATTAAAACCCGTGTGTGGTTCTTTACACAAGGCAAGATCCAAGTGAAACACACGCGTGAACTATATGCGGCATTGGATGATTCATCAAAACAGAATGTACTTCGGTAACGTGGCATGAAGGCACGGTGTGTGGAAAGTGCGAGGAGGCTGGAATTTAATAACGAGGTATGAACGAGGTAGAGGAAAGCATAGGCTGTAGACCTCCACAGTGTCAGGCAACAGTATTTCAAATGGCATTTGAACTTGGCATAACTGATGGAACTTGCTGCTGACTGGGCAGGGCTGTAAGGCCCTCTGGTCAGACCTGACTCTTATCTAAGTGCCTGTTTAGTATCATCCTCTTGGATTCACTCTCACTGTGGCTGATGACCTTCAGAGCCCTCAGCCAGACTGTGGTATATCACGTGTGTTATAACAAATGGCTGTCTGAGTGGAGAGGCAGACACATGGTGCATATCATAGCATTCAAGGTCTTCTTTCAGCATGTCTTCTATATGGTGCATGGGCAAACAGCCCACTTTGGGTTCTGTTTAGAGGATTAATTCACGTTGATCACTGACTTTGGCTGGACAGCACAGCTCACTGGTGCTGCCTCCCATCATCTATCTAGCTATGGCAGAAGAAGTACCAGTAGTGTCCCTGCAATGTTGCTCAAATACCCATATTTAAGGCTTAGTCTCTCTCTCTCTCTCTCTCTCTCTCTCTCTCTCTCTCTCTCTCTCTCTCTCGGAGTTGTTGGATGATAGAGGAAGTAAGAGGTAAGGCTGCTGGGAGGTGTTCTTGCTGTAAGGAGAATGTTGTTGAGGGAGAAATAGTACTTACCCTACCCATCCTCTTCCTCTTTGGTATGCTTCCCAGATGGTATAACTTGCTCCAACCACATACCCCATCATGAAGTCTACATTATCATGGCCCCAGAGTAGCTGTGGATAGATAGAAGCTTCCAAAACTGAGCCACAAGAAACTTTTGCTCCTCCAAAGAAGATCATCTCAACTGCTTTGCCAGAGCAACAGAAAGCTGAATAACACAGAAAGGGAACTGAAATATTTTAAGGAAGGACCAGATGGGAGATGATTCCTCAGAAGCCTGGAAGGCTCCATTTTCAAATTACTTATATGACATTTACCTGGGACTTGATGAAACATACACATGTTCATCCTAAACCCCAGTGCCCTACACCTCAGCGTCCTAGACCCCAGCATGGCGTCCTAGAGCATGCCACTGTAGACCCAAACATCTTGATGTCCTGCACTCTGATACCTTCAGCACCGTCATCTGAGACCCTAGAATCCTACAGCCAGACATCTTAGACCCTGATATCTTGGATGCCAGCATCCTAGAACCTGGCATCATAGCGCTTGTCACTGTAGAGCCAAACGTCTTTAACCTTGACACCTTACACTCTCATAACCTACATAGCACCATCCTAGACCTTGGAATCCCAACACCAGACATCTTAGACTCTGACATCCTGGACTTAGTACCCTAGACCCCAACATCCAAGCCTCTAAACTCTCATATCCTAGACCCAAATACAAAATCAGCTTCTCTAGGAATCAGGAAACTTCCCTGTTCAAAGTCGATTGGGAAGCAGGTGGTCCAGTGACAATCATTCTAGAAATATTGACTTGGAAGATACTGCCCTGCACAGGAAAGAGATGAGATTCAGGAGTCAATCTCGTGTGGGTGTGGCTGCAGCACTGATTGCTGGCCAAATATCCAAAGGTCCTTAAGCTTCATTTTACTTGGCTACAAAGTCCTTATAATGACATGCCCTGAAATGTGTACTAATGTCAGTGAGTACTAGGACACAGATAGATGTGTGAGAGCTCTGAACTTTGTGGTTATCATGTACAGAGACTCCCACTGTACTGTTCTTGAAAATCATAAAGAAATGGTACAGTGACTTAAGTACTGAACAAACTCCTACAAAGAAGGAAAAGGGGCAAGAGGACAATGCTAATGAAAAGGACTCAGGGAATGAAAGCAAAATGATCAGTAATGATCAAGGAACATTAGAGGGGACAATAAGATTGTAAAAGATGGGAAAAGGCAGGGGTTTGGCCAGACATTCTATTCTGGACATAACAGGACTGTTACATCATTCCACTGCAGCTATGTATGTTTCCACAAGACCTGCATGGGATTTAACCTGTTATCGTCTCACTATGGAAGGGGAAATATTTCAAGAGGCCCCACAACTCCCTGAGAGAATGATGAGAGTTAATGCTGATAGGATGGGAGATGCTTTCAAAACTGGTACATGACTCATGCTGTAGCAAACAATAGGGCACATGCCATCAAAGGCACTCAGAAGAAACTCAAGGGGCCACACATGCGAAAAGACATAAAAGTAGGATGGAGACTGGCAGGGAAGAAGGGTTGTAACGGAAAAAGGAGGGGGGAGTAAGTGTGAAAACATAATAAACCAGCTGTGTTCATGTATGAAACTCTCAAAGAATGAAAAAAAAATTTAAAAAGAAAGGAAGCTAATTTTGGTACTCAGGAGAGAAATGATCGTGCACTGGGACAGACCATGAAATAGAATATTTGGGACGCCAAAAGGTCCTAAACTGAGATATGTTTGTAGATACAGAGCCAATAAAAGAAAAGTCTAACCACTGTACCACAATAAAGAGATGTTATACTTCTTTATCTGCAAAGTGATTTCTTATCCAGTCAGAGGAAGGTACGAAGGACCATGTTGGAGACAACAATGACTTGCGCATCAAACGCTTGACCCTGACCTGAAGCAGCTCTGGCGTCTGGAGTCTCATGACCAGCCCCAAGGAGGGCTCTGTGAGCAGGTCTCAGGCTTACCAGGGTCATCCAGCAGTGAACCTTGTGCATGGAGTCAGGGGACAAGCCTAGTTTGCAGTTGTGGGCACAATCTCTGTGACAGAAGTTAGTGATGGATGATCTTTTGTGTGATCTAGAAGGAGACAGACATGACTACACACAGCAAGAAGAGGTTAAAATTGGAAAAGTCATCTGAATATGGGCTTGCTAAAGAAAAAAAAAACAGAAGAAACTGGCTTAAATACCAATTCAACAGGTCTTTATACAGTTCCATTGTTGTCCGCATGAGGCCGAGCCGCTTTTTAATGCTTATAATGGTTTCTTGTTTATTACATTTTATTTTCCTTGGCCCATGGAAAGCAGTACAAAGACGAATTTCATGGTTGTTACTGATGATTAAGTTTCACAATTAATTTAAAGTTTAACATGACCTCCTATTATTCCTTTAATGAATGAGACTCCTCAGAATTTACAGTGGCCAGTTAATTATGACTGTGGATAAGAAGCTGGGGCCTAGGGCTCGCACGGCCACAAGGTCCTTCAAACACAGCATCTCGAGGCTGAAGGTTACCGTACGCTGCCTCCCCTGAGTGTCATCACACTTGCAGAGTGCATTGAGGCGCCCGTCTGTGTCTTTCCCCATGATAGGCCTTTGTCATTGTCCTATTAAAATGGAAAAGGCCCATCTAGCCATTCTTTGGTGAAAAATGGCTCTCCAAATCGCTGCTGATAACGCAGCTTAACACAAATGTCCATCCCCCATTTACATGGAGACCGTAAAGTGCGCACTGCCTGCCCATCCATTCTCTTCTCGAACAGGTGCGGTAACAACGTCAAGGTGTTGCTATCACATCCCCTCCTCCCTCCCCCACCTTGGTGCCCTTTACACAACAGGTGGACAGTGAAAGGACGGGAAGAGCATGGATTCCTTGAAACCAGATAGAAAAGCATTTCGTTTTTTGTCTGTTTCCAAGAGTCATCGAAACAGAGGCCGCCCAAGGCCACTGGCTAGCAGGCAGATCTATTTGGTTGTTTCAATTTGTTTGTTCACTTGGTCTTAGAAGTCACTTCACAAACATATAAATGTTTTCTTTGGAAATGCAGATACTTCCTGCATTTATGGAGAAAAAAAAAATAAATGAAAGTGCTGTTTGTTTTCGCATGTCCAGATGTGGACTGAATGTCATGTGGGGTGCAATGAGTAATGAATGATACTGGCTTGAGACTTTTCTCTCACACCAGCCAGCTCCAGCTGTGGCCTCTAGTGAGTCACTTAAGCCATTCCCTAAGCTGATATTGTCTCTGAATACATACATGCTCATGTGACTGTTAAAGCTTCTTCTAAAAATGTTCAACTTGTCATTATAGCAAAACTCTTTTCTTAAATTTTCACATTTATGTCTTCAATAACATTAACATGAGATGCTTAAATTGCTTGAGGAAAGGGTTGGGAAAGCATTCTATTATATAGACATAGAATCTGCCTCTGGAAGGTAGAACCTGGAAAACCACAGAGCAAAGCAGTAAGGAAGAAGAGCAATCCAGGATGATTTCCAGACCCCCCCAACACACACACACTCAACCTGCTAGTCGGTAAAGGGGCCCATGAACTGTGCAGACAGTTCTCAACAGAAGAAATACAAAGGATCAGTAAAATATTTTTAAATATGGTGAACATTCTCAGCTACCGGAGCAATGCAAATTAAAACTATGTCATGATTCAATCTTGTCCAAGTCAAAGTGGCTGTCATCAAGAAGACAAACAATGGCAACTGTTAACAAGGAAGTAAGAAAAGAAGAATCTTTAACGGAGGGTAAACTACCATGGCTACTATAGAAATCAGTGTGGAAGTTTCTAGAGAAGCTACAAACAGTACTACCACCATATGACCAACTGTACCAGTCCCAGGCATATTCCTGGAAGACTACGGTCCACTACCGAGACACATGCAGAGCCGTGTTTACTGCTGCTCTGCTCACAACAGCAAGGAAATGGAATCATCTCGATGTCCACCAACAGATAAATAAATAGACAGTAGAAATGATACATCTACACATTGGAATTTTGTTCAGCCATAATGAAAAATAGAATCTGCAGGAGAATGGATTGCACTGGAAAACATTATATAAAGTGGGCTGGCCCAGGCCCAGAAAGACAAATACCACATGCTCTCTCTCATATGTGGATCTGAACATCGAATCTTTACACTTATGTTTATATGGAAGTGTGGGTAAAGGACCAAAAGCTAGAAAAGGGCTGAAGAGAGGGGAAGAGAGACAGGGGAGGAGGGTAACAGAACACATGGGATCTGTGAGTGGAAGGGGGGATTGTAGGGTGGAAGGGCAGGAGCAGGGAGATGGGACAGGGGAATGGGAAGAGGTCAGATTCAGATTCATGAAATAACCCCAAGAGAGGCTCTTACATTGTGAGCTACTTCACAAACCAACACAAAGGTGCAGGGCAAGGTCTTCCTGCACTAATTTGAAACTTGGTTCATTCCCTTCCTCCCTCTCAGCTCACTTTCTTTCTGATTTAAAGTGATGTTTTCTTTTACCCTCTGGTGAACTTTCAAGGCAAAACTAAATGTTTATCCCCAGAAATTTAATTAGAAGTCTATTGGTTTTCCTCATATTGCTCCATTGTCCTTCTGTCTTTTGGTTGTTTATAAACCTACAGACCCGTGGTGAAGTGTTTATGGGCAGAGATTGTGTAAACAATTATTGTTCAGTCAAGAAAACATATAATCACAGAATGAGTTGATTGTTGATACATTTAAAGACACTTGGCTTTTCTCTTGGAATAAAGGAAAGAGGACAGAGAGAAGTGATCGAGACTTACAACTGTCATCTATCCTGTGTAAGTTTAGATCTGGTTTTCTGATTTGATCCATCTACTCAGGCTTGCACCTTCCTTCCTTGCTTCCTTGCTTCCTTGCTTCCTTCCTTCCTTCCTTCCTTCCTTCCTTCCTTCCTTCCTTCCTTCCTTCCTTCCTTCCTTCCTTCCTTCCTTCCTTCCTCCTCCTCCCTCCCTTCCTTCCTTTCTCCCTTCCTTCCTTCCTTCCTTTCTCCCTTCCTCCTTCCTCCCTTCCTTCCTTCCTCCCTTCCTTCCTCCCCTCCTCCTTCCTTCCTTCCTTCCTTCCTTTTTCCTTTCCTCCTTCCTTCTTTCCTCCTTCCTTCTTTCTTTCCTCCTTCCTTCTTTCCTCCTTCCTTCTTTCCTCCTTCCTTCTTTCTTTCCCTTTTTCTTCCTCTATGGTTCCTTCTCTTCCTCTTTCCCTTCTCTCTTTATCTTTCCTTCTTTTTTCTTTTCTTTTCCTCTTCCTCTTTCCTTCCTTCTTTTTTCTTTTCTTCTCTTTTCCTCCTTTTCCTCTTCTTCCTTCTCTCTCTCTCTCTTTCTCTTTCTCAAAAGAATAGATTTCATAATGGCATTTTTCACATATAATTTGTTGTTTCTCTCCCCTCATCCTTCATCTCGCCCTCCTTCTTTGTGATCTCTCACTAAAGCAGACTCTTTTTCTGCTTTCATGTCTTGCATTATTACCTCTCCAACCTTTCTCAACACCTTTGTTCCCTCTCATGGTCTCCTGTTTGGTTTCAGCCTTCCCCCATTCCCACATCCCTTATTCATATACCTACAAACATTAAAATTTAGGACCCACGTAGGAGAGAGAACATAGGATTTCTGTATTCCTGATTCTTGGTCACCTCACTTAATATATTACTTTCCAGCTCCATCCATTTCCCTTTCATTTTTCATTATAGCTGTTGATGGTCAATTATAGCTAGGCTGGTCAATTTCCTGAGTATTGTGAACAACGGAGCACTAGACATGGTTGTGCGGACGTCTCTGTGGTAAGACACAGGGGTCGCATAGGAGGGCAAGCCTGCTCCATCTGATAGCTGCATTTTTTATATTTTATTTATTTTTGTGTGTGTGTGTGTGTGTGTGTGTGTGTGTACCAGAGGGCACTGTATGTCTCTGTGGAGGACCAAGAGTGACTTCGGGAATCATTCTGGATTGCTTCTACTTCCTCCTTGCTTTGCTCTGGGATTTCCCAGGCTCCTCCCACTAGGGCCAGAAGTGCAGGCTGCCATGCTTGCTTTCTGCCTGGAGTTTTTACGAGGGACCTGGGATCCAAACTCAGGCCCTTCTGCTTTCAAAACAGATTCTTAACCCCTGAGCTATCTCTCCAGCCCTGATAGCTGCATTTTTAATTTTTTGAAAAATCTTCATCCCAATTTCCATAGTGACTACACCAGTTCCCGCTCCGGCCAGCAGAGGATAAGGGCCCCTCCTTCCCTACATTCTGACATATGTTGTCACTTGTATCTGGGATGACAGCCATTCTGACCAGGGTAAGATGGAGTCTCAGAATCCTCCATCCATGTTTCTCACAGAAGACACTGATGTGTATGTGCATTGGAAGCATCTGTTCATATCAAGGATGAGTTGAATCAAAATATTGCAACCCTGAGAGTTGCTAGGTAACAACATTTCTCACTAAGTAATGCTACTGTTTTCTCTCAGGTTAGCAGATAATCTAAACATCGTACTACAATGTTAAAAGACTTCTCATTTGTTGAAAGACTTCTTACATTTCTAGAATGACTTAGAGACACATTGTAGATCAATGTAACAACAACCCACATGTATTCTTCTGGCTATATTAGCAATTTTATTTGTTTTAAACACAAAAATCTTTCCAGTAAAGAAGAAGTAAACTTCACTGACATTGATTGCTGCAAAAGGGTTTCCCAAATATAGCTTCTCCTTTCTTCTGAATTACTGACGCTCTGTTGGAGAGGGGAGTTGTGACCAAACTTTGAAATATATTGCTAGAAAATATAATTAAGCCTTTAAGAGACAGGAGAGGACGTAGTGTGTGAAGAGCCTAGAGTCGTCACACTTGTAGAGACAGAAATTGGAATGGAAGGTGTTGGGGGCTTGAAGAGAAAGAAATGGAGAGTTAGTGATAAAAATGTCAGAAGTTTAGTCCGTGAAGAGAAAGATGTTCTATGGACAGATGCTTGTGATGGCTGCACATCCCTCTGAACTCATTCAGTGCCACAGAGCAATACACTTAAAATGGCATTTTATGCTATGTATGTTCTGCCATGATTCGAGAATTCAGAGGACTTTCAAGATATTCTGATATACCCTTTGGTATAATTTGTGGTGTTTTTTACTTTTTGGCGTGTATGTGTATGTGTGCACATGTGTACACAGACACGTGTACAAGAGGCCACTTGAGCAGTTATGCTGAGGAGGCCCAAGGGTGACATCAGGAATCATCTTGGATTGATCTATTTCCTTATTGCTTAGCTCTGGGGGTTTCCCAGGTTCCACCTTCCAGGGCAGGAATTATAGGCCACACCCATATCCACCTGATATGTGGGATCTGGGATCTGAACTCGGGTTCTTTTGTTTGTGCGGCAAAGTCTTTAACTCCTGAGTCATCTCCCTAGCTTCTATGTTATATCTGGATATAAAGTCCACTCCAGCCCTCAGCTCACGTATCAAAGGTCTGGTGCCAGTGCAAGCTGTGTTCGGAGTTAGAGGTTCAAGGAATGACCAGATCGGAAGGGCTCCACCATCCATGGAGTAATCCACTGACAGGTTCAGAATGTGAGAGACTCCTTGAAGGTAGCAGAATATAGAAGTTAGAGTCTAATGGGGAGAAGTGAGTCCCTAGGGTCATACAGTGGAAACACACACTTTGATTCTGCCCCTTCTCCTGTCACTCTGCTTCCTGGGCTCCCCGAAGTGAGCAACTGTGCTCTGCCATCAGCCTCAGCACAGACCTACAGCCACGGAGCCAGCTCACCTTGGACTAAAATCTCTGAGGGCGCCAGTAGATCCTTGTTTCCTGTAAACTACTGTCTCAGGTATGTGCCATGTGGCAATAGTTCCAATATAGCCCTCCATTTATTTGTCAGCCATAGCACACCTCTAAATCATTTGTTCTGGATGCTGATGCACCTGAGTGAATTGTGAATTGCGAACCCAGCATTCCAGCGAGCACACCTGCCGAGGGGCACAGGTGGAAGTCAGAGGATAGTTGGTAAATCTTTTCTCTTCTTCACCATTTGGGATCTGGGGATTGAATTTGAGTTGGCAGATTTTGAAACATGCGCCTTCATTTACTGAGCCATCCTGCTGGCCCACATGTGGAATCTTTTAAAACAATTGTACTCATGACACTTACATAGACTTTGCTTTAGAAAACTGGGTATGGATGCTTTCAGTGTTATCTCTTCATGCAATAAAGCAATCCTCCACCATCCAAGACACCATCTATCACAAGGGAAATTGATTTTTTTATACATATGGGGTGACATTGGGGATTGAACGCAGGGCCTTATGCATGCTAAGCCTGCGCTCTGTGACTCAGCTATATACATAGTCTATGAAGTCAATTCTTTCTCTCAAAAAGACAAAAATAAAGCATAGACTTCTGCATTTTAAATGCAGCTGCAATTCTTTCTTGGCAGTTGGTAAAAGCTGAAGTATATATAGTAAGTTTGATTATTTGGTTTGATTTGACATTTCTTAGCAAATTTAGAAGCCCTTTAAGAGACAGTGCACACAGATCCCATAGTGTATCATATGGAAATTGTTTAAAGCAAGGATGCTTATAATTTTGTTTTATTCTGAATTATTCATTCTTTGATATAGGTAGAAAAGCCTTATATCCCACAATTAGCCATTCTCTGGATAATAGAAGTCTTCCTTTTTTTTTTATTTCCGCTCATACAAACTTAAGAAGTCTTCCTTTTTATTTACACAATTATCTTGCAGTACAATTTTCACAATGATTTTTAATTACTTTGCCATGTCTGCAAAAAATAGTTTTTTAAAAAACACATGAGTCTAAGCTATTTATCAGAGCCCAACATTAGAAGGCTAAACTCCAATAAAAAGTATTCCATGCTTGTTTGCTGGACATTAAATTTAAACTTTAGGTGGACTCCTTTCATGGACTTTTTTTGAAAAGAAACTTATTAATAGTATTACTGTGTCTTATTTCATACCAGACTTCCTGATCAAATACACATTAGAAATAGATTCAACTGTTAACTCTGAATCACAGACACTAGCTTCAGAGAGCTCAGTGTGAGAAAAGTTTAGAAACTAACTTCAAGTTTCATAATAAATGTCCCTGTTTATCTTGGGCATGGAGTGGGAGAGGAAACAAATGTATCACATATCTATTTTGGAAAACCACCCATCTGGGATGGAGAAGTCTAGCTGCTTACTATATATGACCTTGGGTAAATTGCTTACATTCTCTGCGTCTCACACTGTGCAATGCAACTGCTCAACAAAGGAACCAAAATAGCTCTGTGACCTGGCTTCAATCTTAGCAGCCTCCCCATCTCTACCGACCTCCTCCCCTCCTCCCCTCCTCCTTTCTTTGCTGAAATATTTCTCTATCCACCAAATGGCTTTTTCAAACATTCTGCTGCTGGATACAGAGGCTTCTGTAGACTGTGGCACACTTCCGCTCTTTCAGCTGGTTCTAACTGGCTCAGGCTCTCCAAGTTCTCCAGATGAAGATCCCTGTGCATCAGGGGGCAATGTGCGTGTTTGCCCAAGGGTGATTTTAGGAATCATCCTGTATTACTCTACTTCCTTTTTGCTTTGCTCTGGAGTTTCCCAGGCTCCTCCTTCCAGGGCCAGAAATGTAGGCTGCTGCCATTTCTGTCCAACGTTGTTTCATGGAGTCTGACATCCCAACTCAGGACTTTCTGCTTGTGAGGCAGAGGCTTAACCCTGAGCCGTGTCTCCAGCCCCACCAGATGAAATTCCTAAGAGCAAGGACATCCGGTTGGTCATCCGGTCTTTTTACATCTAACGCCTCACAAACATATGGGATGAGAGACCTCTCCCTCAGCCAGTCAGCTGAGGAAGTGAAGTCACATGGCACAAGACAAAAGGCGGCTCCTTTCAGAGTGAAGTCAGTTGGTATCTGCACACAGAAGAGCAGCAGAAAAAAAGTCATAACATATCCCACTTTCTCATCTCATTGATAGAATCACTTTGAAGACTTAGAGGAACTTTCTGGAGAAAGCAAAGAGCTTAATGATTTTTTTGCAGGGGTGGGGATGGGAGGTGACTAATCACTCCTAATAGTTCTGAGAACCCAGAAATAAATGGTAGCAGAATCATTAGGAAGCACATGATCTCTGTATGCTGAGGCCTCAAATATCATTTGCTGAATTCTCCACTTACACGGTTTGATTTTTAAATAAGGCCATATTTGGCAAGCGGCTAGAAGAGTTTGAAAATTTCACTCCTGGCCCTTTTGGAACAGATGTCAACCTAGTGCAGCATGTGACTGGATGAGGGATGTGAGAAGTCAGACTATGTGGAAAAGGGGGTAGGCTGAGAAGGGCGCAGGCCTCTTGAGTTGATGGAGGATTCAGCCTGGGCCTTGGAGGTGTTTTTGGACTCTTCCAATGAGAGAGAATCAGAACAATGTTTCAGAGGCCTGGAGCTTGCCCGTGAATGGAAAGCATCCGTAATCAGTCACAGCTACCAACAAGCACGGAGTCTTGTGCTCAGTTGGCCTGTCCTGAAACAGGACTGAGACGGCAACCACAGCGACAGCCACACCGACTAGATGCTCTGGGTCCGCTTCCGTCCTAACTGCAGAATCTCTCCTCTCGCTGGCCTCAACCTTGCGGTTCCCATTTCCCTCATTCAGCCTGTGGATGAACAGCTCTATCCTTCCCTGGGGAAGGCCGCTCCCCCTCGGTCCTTCCAGGGAGCCTGCCACTCACCCTTGCCTTTCTCACACCCGAGCGCAAGTTCCCATTTGTCACCCAGCTTGCAAAACTCTCCAATGCAGACTCCAGAAATACTTCTCTGTATTCATGAGTCAGAACCATGAAAACAATCTTCTGAGAAAGGTGGAGCAGAATGTGTTCTGTGAAAAAGTGGAGGCTTTTGCCTTCCCCAAGGTTAAGGTGGAGTTTTATGACCTGCTGGGAATTATACTCGGCAGACCAGAGAGGGTTCTGCTTTTCTGTGTCTGACAGGCGGGGAAGTATCAAAGTAAATGAGTTCCAAAATGAAGGACTACATATGGAGACACTGTTGATTTAAAATGTATTTTTCTTAAAGGTTTCCATCTTTTTCATGTGTATGTGTACATAGGGTGCATGCATGCATATTCGTGTATGTATGTATGCCTGCATGTGGATGGGCACACATGTGTATGTGGATATGTGTGTATATGAATATGTGCATGCTTAAGCCCAAGAGTGATATCAGGAATCATCTTTAATCACACTTCCATTCACTGTTTCTTGATTAGGTCTCTAATTAAAACCAGATTTTACAGATAAGATTAATCTGGCTAGCTAGATTACTGTAGGGATTCCCAGACTCCACTTTTGTGACTGGAATTATAGGTGGGTCACCATGCCCACCATGACACTTTACATGGAATTTGGAATCCTAACTACAATCCTTTAGCTTGGGTGACAATTGCTTTAACCACTGAGCACATTTCCCCAGACTCTCATACATGAGTTTTGAGCAGTTAGAATTATGAAAAGAAAAAGAGATCTGGTCTCTTTTTTATGAGTATCTCACACGGTGTACAATCTTATTTCTCATAGGCAGTGGGTTAGGAAATTATGGGAGAATGTCACTATATTGTCAGACTCCAAGCATGATTGGAAATCAGAAAAAGATTAAAACAAAGCTAAGATGAATGATATTCCAAATTCTATAAAACAACTAATTCAGTTTTTATTTGAAGATCTGTTTATTTTGGTGTAATTCACCCGTTCTCCACTGGGAAGAATGGTCTGTTTAACAGAGAAGAAACGGTCCTGACTTCAGTCTGGAATGTGAGTCTAGGTGAAATGCACATCTGAAGGGGAGTGAGAGCTTATTGAACTCTTCAACGATTAGCATCATGTTCCTCACAAGTAGTAGTAATTGAGAAACTTTGCAGCTAGACCTGCTCCAGGGAAACAAAGTAACTTGTGTGTGTATGTGTGTGTGTGTGTGTGTGTGTGTGTGAGGTTAATCAAGTGATGGTTTATTTTCTTACAATCTATAGCTTGATCAGTTCCTACAGAACACCCAAAAGGTGGCTAGAGAGATGGCTCAGTGATTGAAGTCCTTTGCCTCTCCAACATCAGAGCCCAGATCCCACATAAACATGTAGAGTACAAATGCAGAGCGATTCTGGCTTTGGAAGGCAGAGTCTGGGAAACCTCAGAACAAGGAAATAAGAAGGTAGAACAATCCAGAATGGTTACCAAAGTCATCCTTGGGTTTCCTTAAGGTACACACACTCTAATGCCCTCTTATACACACACACACACACACACACACACACACACACACACACACACACACGGCTTTTGTTTCCTCTTTCAGCAACACATGCTGAATGACAGCAAAGCTGTTTTCCTGCTAAAGATAAGGACGCAAGTTTTGCAAAAGGCAATATGAGCTCCATGGTTTCAGAGCAATCATTCCCACCTAACCCTGCCCATTAACAAGTTCAGTGAACTTAATTTCCTCTAATTTATAGTCAGCCTGTTTAAATTATTGTTATTTGGCCCAGCTCATTTCATGGGGATTTAATTGTGCTTATAAATGACGTTTCTTTCAAATTCATTTCTTCGCTCACTTTATTTCCCTCCCCCAGCTCTCATTTTGCATATGTTCCCAGGCATATAAATAATGCATGCCAGCCAGCCCTGTTGTCTCCTCTGGAACAGCACACATGCTCTGCATTGTGGAGCGATGGCAAAAGACCTATACATTGATAAGAGGTCTTGAATTTTTCATGAAAGTTGGTTGTGGCTAAAAGGCATTCTGCAGCGCTCTGGGAGAGGAACAAATCTTTTTCTTGGAGGGATTTAGAATGGCAGCAATAACAACACTACCGATAATGATAAAGATAAGCTTTGCCTAGTGTGATTATTATGTGTATATACATTGATGCTTTGATAGTTTCACGCATGTATGCAGTGAGTTTTTGTCATTGTCAACCCACATCATCCAATCCGATTCTCACTTCTTGTCCCATTGACATCCCTCTACTTCCTAGCCACTCTCCCTCCTGCTTCCTGTCTTTCTATGAGTGTGATCCATTAAGTTTTGGGTGATCCATTTGTTTACTGTGAAAAGTTAAACCTGTACATGTATACGCTCCCAGTGTTCACAACTCACTTCAAAGAAGCCCTTACTTCTACTTTGCAGACTCAGGGATGCCTTTGCCGGAAAATTCTCACAGCTAGGAAGCAGCAGAAAGATACTTCGACTCAGCCTCTGGACCTCAAAGTTCATGTAAACTCAGCTACACAGTTGACTCTTATTTGGAGCGTGGTCAATCCCAGTTCTGTCCTTCAAACTCCTTCCCTGTGGGCACTTCTTTCTGATCTGATCTTTGAAAACTGTAGCTCTGTGTTCCCTGTGGATTCTGTCTCTCTCAGTTCTTCATCTGTTGGCTTCTCACATGTGTTTGGATGTCCTGTTGGAAGCTTCAGCCTCTCAGGTCCCAGTCAGAGCACATCCACTCTGCCCATTCCTTTGGGCTCTTCAGCTGGACTACACCCTTCAAGACAAACACGAGTAACAGAAACTGCCTGAAACCACTCACACATGTCACACCTAAGTAGGGAAATAGCTGCAGGGTGGGGTGGAGGCGACTCAGTGAGAACATCCAGATGCACCTTGCGCCTCTGTCCCTGCTCTAGTGCAGCCAGTGAGTCCCATGAAGCCCAGCTTTCTTGCACTTTCCTCTACCTCCTAACTCCAACTTCTGTGTCTCTTTAGCTTTGACTTGGTTCTCAGACTCTCATTCCTGAATTTGTTTTATTTTCTCGTCCTATGCCACTCCTGACTTGAACAATGTACTTGGTATCTGTCTTTAGTCTGATGAGGCCAGTATACAGTGAAAAGTTTCTAAAGACACACACACATACACATGCACATACACACGCACACGCACACACATACGCACACACACATACAAGTATATGCAGTATAATCTCTAAATGATTTTGGAGGAAGGAAAGGAATGTTATGATTAGAATAATGATCATCTATTTTACAGATGGGAAGAATGGGCATCAATCAGGTTTAGGTAACTTGTCCAAGGTTTAAACAGTTGGGGGTATTAATAATATTCTAGCTAGATCTGTTCATCTCTATGGATGTACTATCCTGATTTTCCTCATCCTACATTTAGAATTTCTTTTCCTGGTTTTTCTCCTTGTGCTACTTTAGAAATTTTGCTTTTACATCCCATTTTATCACATGTGAGGAATCAGTCAGCTTTTTCTGCAAAGGACTCACAATAAATATTTTTACCTTCTCAGGACAGTCAGACTGTCATGATTTTTGAGTCTATCCTTGCAGTGTGGATGTGAAGAGCCTCGGGCAGCACATACAGCAAGGGGGCAACTGTGGTGAAGACACAGACACAGACATCTGAATTTTTGACTGGCGTTCACACGTCACTGTTGACTCTTATTCTTTTGTGCTTTTTATCCCAGCCATTTAAACGATGTAGAGTCATTCTTAGCTCATGAAAAAAAAAAAAGACCAGACGTCTATTTTAGTCCTGGGCCATGGTTTTTCTGCCCTCATTTTGTACTGCATTATTTGACTTTGGTTTATAATTTTCCTGAAAGAATCAACCATTTGCTATCATTTATAGTGAGAACTAAACAAACCACAGAGAGATGAACTTGCTTTGCTGATGGCTGTGGTTAAGATAGAACTGGTGGAGTCCAATTTAGAGAGCAGGCTATCTGACCTCAAGGCTGGTATCTTAAGTATGAAGTCGTGTTTCCTTTCTGGTTCCTATGAGATAATGCGTTTTAAGTGCTCTGAGAACCATAGAGGGTTATATAAATATAAGTTAATAGCGATCCTAATTATTCGCGTTACATCCTCATCCAGGTTTCTGAAGGGATTGGATCACAATCAAGTTGATGTTAATCAAAACGAAAACACTCAGGCATGCTGTGGGATGGTATCTGTTTTTTCTGTCTATCTTAGCATTAGACTTTTGTAAGCATTGAATTTCCATCTAGAATCAGGATCAGAGGAGGAGTCTTGTGCTTTTATACTCCGATCCCTGCTCATCATGGGGCAGTTGGGCCTCAGTCTTGATTCAGACCAAAATGATGCTGCAGATAGGTAGAAAGTTGCATTGCATATCAATAGAGGCTGCCATTCGGTTTTGTAAAAATTTTTTTGTTTTTGCGCCTTTATTTCTTTTGGGGTTCTTAAATTAGATAGCAGGAGAGACATGACTTAATTATTGAAACTACTTTGGAGCCAAATGGAAAATTATACTACTACTTACTCAGCTGCCAGGGTAATTAGAGCACAATTATGTCTCTCATTTGGCGCTAATGAATGAAGATCAATTAAACACATCATGTAACTATGAATCGCTTTTATTGAGCAGAGAGCTCCGAGCAGCTGAAATCGGCTACTGTTTTACTAATCGAACATAGTAAGTGAAGGCAACTCAACTTACAATTGTCTCCATGGTGTTTTAGAGCAATTTGATTTTCAAAACTCATGCAGATGGTCAAAGACTTGCTGGAATCATTTCCCTGGGCTCAGCACATTGTCCTTCTTCCTCTCTTGGGGACAGTCCAAACATAGACTTGAGAAATTTTTTACTTGTCGGGTGGGTGATAGCATCCGGTGGCTGGCAGGATGTTATCCTTGCTTTGGGGGCAGGTTTTGCTTGGACTGAGCTGGAATGACTGATCCCTCTGGCTATTTTGCCTTTCTCTGATTAGTGTATCCATTTCATCAAATGCATTCTGAAAACATTTATTTTACTATAAAAAAGTCTGATTGCAAGAGACATCTTCTTGATTAGAATTTTAGACTTGTTTCATGGGGACATGGACCTAGCCTGCTAAGAGATATCTGAGTTTAGAATATGCCTTTTAAACATCTGGTTCAACAGCAACCACCAAAGCCAGTAATCTTATCTATGCACACATTTTAGGTATGTGAATGTCATTTCTTTAGACTGACTTGTAATCTGGATAAATATTTCTATGTAGTAGGAGTAAGGGAGGCTTAGGGTCTCAATTCTATGCATTAAGGAATTAATCCACTTGTACCAGTGGGTTCTGTTAAGATAAAGGTAGCTAGTCAAGCTTCCTACCCTACCCCAACACCCATTGCATATACTCTTTAATTTACTTTACCTATATGTTACCAACAAATGCAGAAAATAAGTAAAGATGATTTTACCTGCCACATGCAAAAGAATCAAAGAAACTTCAGAGGCTTAGAGGGCAGCCACAGATAATGCTCAGAGGGGGGCAGTGTGAAGCCTGCATAGTCCTGGACCCTCATTTGGTTGATAAAAAAAATGCGACAGGACAAACCAAAGAAAAATCTGGATTGCCTGAGTCATAAGGAAGGCAAAGCTTACAACATTGCTCTCATAGCATTTTCCTGCGCGGCACAGGGTTGGGTGTGGCCAAAGTCTGAATAAGCTGTGACCACTGGGCTGGGCTGTGTGGTTGGGCAAGCGAGAACTCAGAAGAACAAAGCTCTTTGTTCTGGTGCACATGACCACAAGTTGGGACACTTTAGTATCCCTAATAGAGTGATGGGGATTCTGAACTCGGTTACCAGTTCTGGCTTTTTCTTTCCCCTCCTCAGGTGTAGTAGTGGCCTTCTTAATTAAGGGGTCTTCATCACTGTCAGAACTACCTACCATAAGTTGGGGTTCAGGTAAAAGGAGGAATGCTTAGCTTGGACCTCCCATCCAATTATGACTAGCAAGACTACTTACATGGTTCCATAACTGCACCACCCTACAGGTAGATTATTGAAATTACCACTTTCTTTTAATAACTCTATAATCGCCTTGTAAAGAGCACTTTTATAGTTCACCGCGGCTTCTCTGTGAGTTGCATGGGGAAACTTTCGGTGAACGTGCTTAAAGCATGTCTCCATGAACACTAAACAGAAAAGGGGACTAGTCCGTTTAGCTGTTGTTTGTTTATTAAGACTCAGAAAAGCTCATTTAGCATGTTGGCGATCAGGGAAGGAAGGAGAACTGCAGAGCTGTGACTTTAGAGCACTTGGATTCACTTAGGACTGTGGTATATCTTGGGTCTTACACAAATTCCTTCTTTTTAGGTCTTAGCTTCTTCCTTGTCCATGAGACGAGGCCATTGAAACTGACCCTCTGCGTAGCGTTGTGGGAATCCATGGGATCGTACAGGAAAAGGTCCTAGTGTAAAAGCTGCCACATGAAGATGCTCAGCATGTAACCCTAACAATTTCCCTATGCAACCAAGATGAACATACCTCTCCTCAGGGAGATGTCAGCTCAGTGATATATTTCCCAAAGGCACAGGAAGAAAGGGTGAAAATGGGGTCTCTGAGGTCACCAGAGCTGAAGTTGGTACTTGTTTGTCTATTAATTACTTCAACAGATATTTACTGTGCTTGCTTTGAAGAGGAATGGGAGCTACAATGATGAATAGAGCAAGTGCCCTCTCTAGTGAGAGGAAGAGACCAACAGAGCCTCAAAATAAATACATAAAACAATGTGATCGGCGATAAACAGTAAAAGAAGTCAACTGGGATACAGTGTTAGATGCACACACGGCGGGTCCTGGAGTCGTTCTGAGGCTGTGGACGAGGCTGAGTTACATTTGAATAAAGCTCTGAAGAGAGATAGCTGCCATATGACTCAAGTGAGTAGTTGATTTCCAGGAAGAGAGGAGAGCAAGCATGCTGCAGTTACTCTGCTTTGTTTCTGATAAACTCATGACCAAAAGGCTTAAGGGAACATGAAGTTTTATTCTGGCTTACGATTGTTCGGTTATAGCCCCTTGTCCAGTTTGTCAGGAAAGCTCATATCAAAACCAGATGCTAAAGGAACTGACTACACCGTATCCACAGGACTGCTGAGAGAAATATAATCCTTAGTTGCCAGACCAGCATGTCTGGCCAAGTATGCCAAAGCATGCCAACTCTCTCAATCAGTTCCCTCCATCTTATTCACCAGCCCGGGGTGTAATCCCATCCACCAAGGACAGGGTCTTCTCCATCATTTAGACAATATCTGCAGGGTTTCTTAGGTTTCTTAGGCATAACTACTAATTCTCTACAAATGTGCCCAGAGCTCAGAACCTTCAGCGGCTAACTTGACACCAGCATCCAACCATGACAAAGTATGAAGGCCCTGGGACAGTTGTGAACTTCCTGACACAGAATAGAAACTCAGTGGAGAAGACACAAATCGGGTGATGGAGTTGGTAGTGGACAGCGTTAGAAAGAGAAACACACCAAGTATGTCTAAGGATGTGTGTCTATACACACCACGTGAAGGAGTTTGGATTTCAAGTCAGGTGTGTGGTAGAACAGAGGAAAGGTTAACAGTCAGAGAGAGGTCACAGGATTTGCATTTTGCGGTGATGATATTGCATTTTGCAACACTGACATCACCTTTTGGATGGAGGATGGATGTCTGGACACGGCGAGAACGCAGAGAGGAGATCAGAGGCTCTTGCTGGTAAGGAATGGTGTCAGTTTGCACAAGAGCAGCTGCAAGGAAGCACACGAGGAACAGTCAGGCGAGGCGTAAGGTTTGAAGGTCAGGCGGAAGGACTTGGGCTTGGCAGGGATGGAAGTGTAACAGAGTAAGGGAAGGTCTCACAGCTATGGTTTTCAGATTTGGCCCTGAGCACACTGGTGAACATTGATGCTCTCCATCAAGATGGTGGAGAAGATGGTGGAGAAGACTAGGAGACAAGCACGTGTGGATGGCACCATGAAGAACTCTTGCCAGATGCATGTCAGATGATGTCACTTGGACCTGTGAGCTTGAAGCGTCAGGGAGAATTTTGCACTGGTGCTATTCCCTTGGGAAGCACTTGATGAAGGCAGTGTTCCACATTGCATGCTATGCCTAATAGAGCGGAACTCAAGCACACAGACTGTCCACGAATCCCTTCCCTCTTGTAAGTGTTCTGTAGGTTGTGAATGTTGGTATGATATTCTCTACTTCAAGGTAGCCTGGAAGAGTTTATTAAAAATACAACTGCTGGGCTGGAGCGATGGCTCAGGGGTAAAAGCTCTCTGTCTTGAAAGCAGAAGGTCCTGAGTGTAGATCCCAGGTCTCACATAAAAATGCCAGGTGGAAACAGCAGTGGCCTTCACTTTGGGCCCTGGTGGGCAGAGCCTGGGAAATCCTAGAGCAAAGAATGAAGGAAGTAGAAGCAATCCAAGATGATCCCAAAGTCACCCTTGGTCTTCTATAGGGACACATAGTGCCCTTTGCCTTTCACACACACACACACACACACACACACACACACACACACACACACACACAACTATAAATACAACTGCCACGTTTGTTCAAAAATGGCCTTTCTTTTTATCTATTAGTTTTTGTTGTGCATAACAAAGATGCACACACACACACCACACACACACACACACACACACACACGCACACACGCACACATGCACACACACGCACGCACATGCACGCACCTTCTGCCCTCTTCCTTCCTTTGGTGATCCTTCCATTGAACAGGACACTCAAAACAGCCCTGACTATCAATGAGGAACACACTCCCCGCCTCAGTCTTTAATCCCCAAACAATAACAAGGTTCAAAAGTAAAGAAAGTTGCAAGACATCTGTTTACCAATGGCAGGAAGCCATTGCAGAAAAGAAAAGAAAGGCAAGCATGGTTTTGGTTTTGATGTGACAATTGTGTCTACCCCTTGAAGTGTTGTGGAAAGTCTGCCAAACCCAAGGAATGTGATCACCCTTATGAAAAATGTGTGCTTCTGCGCCAACAGCTTGGACCTGCTGAAGAGGACCTGGGGGTGGGTGGGGGCAGAGTGAGGAATCAGGTCATTCTTTCAGTGGAAGTTGTGACTGATGCTGGAAATTGTGGTCTGGGAAGGCTCAGGATGCTGCTGATCACAAGCAACATCTCCCAAATCAAACTGGTCCCAAAGGGAGAATTTCCTGGTTCCCATTGTAGAAAGGTGGCGTGAGTCATTTCAACGGAGGCCGGATTCAATTCCAAATGAAGCTGTCTGAAACATCGCTTTGGTTTTTTGAGAATGGATTAAAATGTAGGCCAGGGTTCTTCCACAGATGTTGCCAGAACGAGGGAAGAGATGAAGAAGCAGAAGAAGCAAATTTCCCCTGGAATAAGACAGGAAGGTCAGATTTCAACTTCAGGTGTTGTCCCTCAGGTGACACTCACCATGTTCTTTGAGACAATCTCTCCCTGGACTCACTGCATAGGTAAGGGTGTCGAGCCAGTGAGTCTAAGGGATCTATCTGCCTGTCTCTACCTCCCTGGTGCTGGAATAACAAACGTGTACACCATTCGACTTTTTAATGTGGGTTCTGGGGATTGAACTCAGGTCCCCATGCTTGGTCAGCAAGCACTGTACCAACTGAGCCATCTCTTAGGCCCCAGAGGTGACTTGGAACCTGAGACTTATGTTTTACCTCAATATTTAAAAACATAGCAACACAAAACAATCAGAAAATGAACTTTTAGATAATCAACATTGGCACTAGAAGGTTCTACTTATGGTTGCCACCATAAACCAGCACATCAGAGGTTTTTAAAACACAGAGACTCCCCATTCCTTTGACAGACACCACGCACAGCATGTTCAAGGGTTGAAAGAGGGGTTTGATTTTAAGATATATGGAATGGGTGCTTATGCAGCTAATCTTGTCACCTTTATAAGTGTGGTACTGACAGTGTGTCCTAGTAGAAAGTGAGTAGGTGTCACGGTCCACTGGATCTGAGTTCAAGCCACAGTTCTGCCCTTTACTGCCAGGTCACGTGTTCCGGAAAGCTTCTCTATTCTTATCATCAGATTTCCTGTCTATAACACGAGGGCTGAGTTTTGTATTTGTTTGTATATTCTGCATGAAACTAGAAAAGTGGCTGAGAGAGGGGGAAAAAGAAGACTTCAAGAAAGGGGGGGAGGATAATAAGGGGGTGATAGAATTCTTGTCACCTGAAGGCAGAAATGGGATTGTGGGGGGCAAGAATGTACAACACCTGAGCAGGGGGTGGGGGAGGGGAGTGGGGAAGAAAGAACAACAAAGGAGAGTATGTATAAAAATGCCACAGGAGGGCTGGAGAGGTGGCTCAGGGGTTACGCCTCTGCCTTGCAGGCGGAAGGTCCTGAGTTTGGATCCCAGATCCCACGTATAGACGCCAGGCGGAAGTGGGGGCGGCCTGCGCTTCTGGTCCTGGTAGGGCGGAGCCTGTGAATCCCGGAGCAGAAGGAGGTGGAGGCGTCCGTGGTGGTTCCCGAATTCGTCCGTGGTTCTACACACACACACACACACACACACACACACACACACACACACACACACACACTGGGGGCGTGCGTGCCCGCACATACATACGCACACACGCACAATTGAATAAATAAAAAAAAAAATTTAAAAAAAAATTTTTAAAAATGCCACAGGAAACCTATCACTTGCCTACTAGTTGAAAAATCAACAAATAAAGCAATGGGGGGCTACAGGCGTCTAACCCAGGGGTTGGATGAAGAGCGTAAACCCTTCATGTCCTGTGCTTCTCTCAGTGTCTGACACGTGGGATTTACTAAGGAAGTACTCTGCTTCCTAGTCCTCCCTAGCCCCCTTTGCTTCCTGCTCTTCTGCTGGCTGACCTGAATGTGTGTGATCAAACCCACTCAGACTGACCTGAGGTGTCTTCTTACCTGTTCAGGCTTCACGGAATCATAATGCATAGATGTATAGTGTATAGGATAGGTCATGTTTTGTTTCGGGGTACAGGAAAACATAGTTGCTTTACTTGGGACTGGGCAATTTTAGATGATTAATCTCTCCTAGCCTCAGTTTCCCCATTTAGTAACACTCCAAGGTTGGTGAGAAGAGCATGGGTAAGTCATGCATTGTACTTAATTAACATAGTGCCTGGATCTTGTAACATCTCAACAGGAAATAAAGCAGAAGGAATTACGCTTTATGTTTGATACCACTTAGCAATTTCTGCAAGGCAACCTTGGGTCATACACACAGAAAGCTCTGATGGAAAGTTAGTTATCTCTTGAGGCCTATGCCTTGGTCACATGATAAGCCTACCCCTGCCATAAGGGTCTCCTTAGTTGGTTGGAATGTGACATCAGTGCATTTGCCTGCTGGGTGCCTTTTAAAGTAAGGGGCCTGGACTTCATTTTACCGGTGATTTATTTTAAAATGCCTGCAAGCAAAGGGATGTGAAATGCTGCACCATGTCCACGTGTGCATCTTGTCCCGGAGAGATTCTGTGATTGTTCACGTGCAGGGAACAGGACTTGACTGCCTAATTTATAGATGCCCAAGAAGCGAGTAGCTTTGGCTTGCCTCATATAGTTCACCACGAAGCCATAAATTTAGAACCATTTATAGAACATTATGACTTGTAAACATCTACCTAGTTTTATTACTCAGGCGGAAAAAAAAGTGGTGTTCTCAGTGACTGAAAACTGTAGAAGCATTTTAAAAAATTGATGGGACTCAACAGAAATCACAGGACTGCATGTGAGATTTACAAAGAACAGCATACAGAGAGTCTGAATTTCTATACAACATCAACTTATGCCCCAACATGAGAGATGACTACTGGCTTGGAATATTGTCCTCAAAGAGCTTGTTTTTGCTTCTGCTTGAAAACTTCATTCTATGCTTAAAGAATTTAGCAATGAGAGGATTGCTAGAAAACAGCCATTGACATCTGCCCTATATATACATATATTTTTCCTTAGCATCAAAGATTTGAATAAAAGCTTTCTCCTCTACAGTCTGACATTCTCCATGAGATTTTATCTTACTTTAAAGCCATTATCTTTCAATTAGGTCTGAACTTCGGGGTAAAACAACAACAAAATCCAGAAACCTCAACTTGGAGCGTGTGGGCGGTGCTTGTCTGAAGCTAGGAGTAAGCTGCTTTTATCATCCTGGGGTTTCCAGGGAAAGGTCTCACCCCCCTCACCACCTTATTACTCTTTTCCCTTGAACCTGGTGAGGAGTCCCAGGCCTGCCTAGTGTCAGGACAAGATACTGTTATCATAACAAAAGGCTGGAGGCCACACATTTATCTCTGTCTCTTTGTCTCTCCCACAGGATCCAAAGCAAGACAGATGACCCAAGAGGCGCTTTTATCCTGGCAACACTGGAATGGAGACAGATGACTTGCAGTGGGGGTGGGGGTAGGGGGATGGGACAAAGGGAAACAACCATCCTAGGGCAAGTCGTGGGGGAGAAGGTTCTGGTGTGTGGAGTCTTAAAACTTGGCACCGCAGAAGGGCGGCTAGAGGGGATCTCAGGACACCCCAGGGAATCATGGATGGGGCAGGAGACACTGCAGAGAGTGTGACTTCCTCTTGTGTTCCTGCTGCCTCAGCGGGACCAGGACACCAGCCCACAGATCAAGCACAGGGAGCTGGGGTCAGGTTGTTGGTTTCCATATGGCTTGGGTTGCTTTGGGTTGCACAGGGCCAGGAAATACAATTTCTCTTCTCTCTACTTGTTGAGTGGGAAAGAACTGGTAGTCTATGCATAGGATCTGGGGAGATGATCACTCGGCAAAGTGTTTGCCTTGCAAGCATCGGAACCTGAGTTTGATGTCCAGAACTCATATGACAAAATGCCAGGTGTGGTAGTGTGTGCTTGCAATCCCGGCCCTGAGGAGGCGGACACAGGTTCACGTGCTTGAGCCCTTAGCTGGCGCCGATGTTTGGCAAGGCTTTGGCACCTCTAAGAGATACCTTGCTGGAGGAAGGCATGTCCCAGGGAGCCAGACCC
The DNA here is from genome assembly GCA_023101885.1 of Typhlomys cinereus. Classification (NCBI taxonomy): domain Eukaryota; kingdom Metazoa; phylum Chordata; class Mammalia; order Rodentia; family Platacanthomyidae; genus Typhlomys; species Typhlomys cinereus. The sequence continues at coordinate 13,224,138 of JALPQD010000010.1, forward strand.
TGCTTCTTCTTACTCTCTTGCTTCTGGTCTCCAACCATGTCTTCTGCTGTGCGATTCTCTCCAAAGTGGACTATTTCCTCTCTGGAACCATAACCAAACCAAACCAAAACAAAACAATTTCTCCCCCAGGTTGCTGAGTCTGAGCATTTGGTCACACCAGCCAAGCAAGAAAAGCTGCAATGGTATGTATGAAGTCCACTGTCATTTTCACTTCATGACTTTGGCGGACATTTAGGTTGGTTTCATTTCTTTTTATTGTGATCAGAGCAACAATGAAAGTAGATGTGCAAGTAACTCTGCAATAGGACATAAAGCGCTTTGCACATATGCCCAGGAGGGGTACATCCTGTTCGCATGGGTGATCTGGCCTTTGCTTTTTGAGATGGTTCACACTGATTTTCATAGTGACTGTGCCAAGTCACACCCCCCCCCGGCAGCAGTGAAAAGGGACTTCCTTTCCCTCGCACCCTGGCCAGCATTTGCTGCCATTTCTGTGCTTGATGACAGCTTTTTAGCCAGGGTGTGACGGACTTTTAGAATAATTTTAGTTTTCATTTCTTCTATGGTTGGGTTGTTGAACATGTTTTAAAAATATTTGTTGGTCATTCGTCTTTCTTCTTTCAAGAACTGTCTATTCAGTTCATTGATCTACTATTGATCGGCAGTTTGGGTTTATTTTTTTTAATTTATCTGTGTGTATGAGTGTGTAGTATGCATGCACATATGTATGTTTATATGTGGAGGCAAGAGATCAATGCTGGATATATTTCTCAATGAATCTTCACCTTACTCTCCGTGTGTGTGTGTGTGTGTGTGTGTGTGTGTGTGTGTGTGTGTGTGTGTGTAAGCCCAATGGTGATATCAAGTATCATCTTAGATTGCTTTTCCACCTTATTGCATTGCTCTGGGGTTTCCTGGGCTCCGTCTTCCAGGGTCAGGTGGTCTTACAGGCCACCTCCTTATCTACCTGGCTTTTTTTTAAAAAGTGGGATCTTTGCTTTGCACTGAGCATCTCTCCAACCATTCACTTTACTTTTTGAGATAGCACGTGTCACTGAGCCACGAGCTCACTGGTTGGTTAGATTGGACAGCCAGTGAGCTCTGGGGATCCGCCTGACTTCCGCTATCAATATTAACGTCACAAACACATATCACCACACTTGAGTTTTACATGGGTCCTGGGGAGCCAAAGTGAGGTCCTCAGTTTTGTTTGGAAGACCCTTCACTGAATGATCAATCCATCTTCCAGTGCCAGTTTTTTTTAACGTTTAATTTTGGTAGTTCTTTAAATATTAGGTGTTTTCTTCCTAGGGAATTTCCTTTTGTTCCATCTAACCCATTTAATCATTTACTTATCTCAGTATGGATTAATGAATACATATTTCATACTTTGGTTTATAATGTATGTTTTTTCTTTATTTAATTTTTTGGTTCACATTTTTTTTTCCAGCTTTAACTACTGGGGCAGTCTCCGTCAGCTCCTGTGCGCCATCCACATAAGACTTCTCTGCATGTGTGCAGATTGTGAGCACTTTGCTGCTTCCCTGTACCCCAGGCTCTCTTGGCCCACACTGCACATTCTGTGCCACATCTCATATTAGTCAATCCTTCGAGGTACCTATCATTAGTGAGACCAATATCCTGGCATGAGGGGTGTTCACTGCTCCTGAGGTATTAATGCTTCTATGCCTTCCAAGACAGAAGCAGGAAGTCTGTGTGTTCCTGCTCATTACCTCATGCATGTGTTTATCTCTATAAACGTTCATAACTGCACATATGGCCACACCAGAATCACTAAGTGATAGTCCTGTTGGGAAGATACTCTTGATTAGATAATAACTTTCATGAACACTTTAGTTTGTTTTCAGTCTTACAGGCATTATGACAAACTCATTTTATAAAATGATAGCATCTCTAAGAGTGAGACTATTCATGTGTAAAGCTCATTTGTTGTCATGTTTTCATTGTGTGTACACGTGTGCATGTGAGTGTATATGTGTGTGCATATATGTAAGCATGTGTGTATAAGTGCATGTGACTGTGTGCGTTGTATGTGTATGAGTGTATGTGAATGAAGTGATATTGATTTCATACAATGAGTTCGAGAGTGTTTGTTCCCTTCTGTTTTCTGTAAGCTATTACATAGAACTGATCTCTTTTCATCTTCTTCACGTTTAATAAAATACAGCAAACAAGTCGGCTGGGTTTGTTTTCTCTTCTTTTTGGAGGGTCATTAATTGTTAATTAGATTACTCTCATAAGCATGACCCTATTTATTATGCATCATATGAAGTCTAGTAGTTTGTGTGTTTCAAGTAATCAGTATGTTCATGTGCATAGATAATGTAAATAAATTCTGTAATTATGATTCCTTGATTACATTTAATGACCCTGGGATGAGCATGATGGTTTCTCTTTCAATTCTGCTATTGGGAATTTTTGTATTTTTCTTTTCAGCTAGCATACTAGATGGTTGTCAAATGACTGATTTTTTTTCAAAGATCAAAATTTTGGTTTTATAGATTTTTATTCTCTCCTGTTTTTCTGTTTTTAGTCCCACTGATTTTTTTAAAAAATTTATTGCTTCACTTACTATCAGTTCCTCTTTCTAATTTCCTAAAATGATAGCTTACTTGTACTGATTTTAAGCTAGCCAATTTTTCCAATTACTAGCCTTTTATACATGAACCTCATGTTTATATTGCTTTCTTGACCTCAATGCAAATATCAACAAATTGTGTTTCTGTTGTCATTTGATTTTTTATTTGTTTTTAATTTATAGTAAGACCTTGTGGTAAATAGTTGCTGATGTCAACTTGGCAATTGAAAACTGAACTCTGGGCACGTTTACAGAGAATCAGTAGTTGGACTGAATCATAAGCAAGCCTGCAGGAGATTGCAGGAGATCGTTTAATTAATAGGGGGAGATGCAGCCCCTGGCGAGTGATACCACTCCCTAGACATAGACAAAATGGAAGAAGCTGATTAAATCAGTTGTTATTCTTCAGCATACTTGGACGAACATGCTGCCTGGCAAGGGAAGTTTGCCCCTCTCTTGGCAGTCTTGTGGATATGGTGTGACTAGTTCTCTCAGTGTCTGGTGTTGGTGTGGACTCCCCTTCCAAGCTGGAGCAAGAAATGTAACCAGACAATCTTAAGCCAAAGTAAAATCTTTCATTCCCTTTCCCTTAAGTCGGTTTGTCCTTAATTTATTGGCAACATGTAGAGTAACCTCAACAGACCTCTTCTTTGGCCATGTGTTACTTAGAAGTGCATTGTTTAATTTTTCAAAAAGATATTCTATTTATTTATTTATTACGTGTGTGTGTATGTGTGTGAGAGAGAGAAAGAGAGAGAAAGAGAGAGAGAGAGAAAGAGAGAGAGAGAGAGAGAAACACTGCATGTCCCTGTGAAGGACCAAGGGTGACTTTGGGAATCATCCTGGATTGCTTCTACCTCCTTCATGCTTTGTTCTGGGATTTCCCAGGCTCTGCCCACCAGAGCTGGGAAGTGCAGGCTGCAGCCATTTCTCCCTGGCGTTTTTTACGAAGGACCTGGGATCCAAACCCAGGAACTTCTGCTTGTGAGGTAGAGTCTTAACCCCTGAACCATCTCTCCAGCCTGCATTGTTTAATGTCAAAATGACGTTTTGGTACAGATACCACCTACCTGCATAAGTGTATAGAACTGTACATAAATGTATAAGCTGTGGCTGGAACAGGAAAGAGTTCTCTGGCTGACAAAACACAGAGCACAAAGTCATCTGCTCTGATGATCTCCTCTCACAGCCCCCATTGTGGAAAGCTGCCCTAAAACACACTTGTCCACTCTCCCCTTGACAAGGATACCTGGATCGCGCCAAGAGGTATTATTTATGCCTCTTCACCACACTTGAAGCCACTCCAAAGAAACACATGAAGCAAAACCACTGTGGTTACTCTGATGTGTATCTTCAAAGCAATTCCTTCAGCTGTCCCATTCCACACAAATGGGTGCTCCCAGACAAAACGTTTCCAACCTCCACAGGTAGTATAGTACTTAGAATGGGGCTGACTCCTTCTGTCCAATTATATCCTTATAGGCACTTATTTTGAATGCTTCACTGCAGAGTAAATGAGGTAAAATGATAGTTATCTGACAGGATCTACTACAGTGTGAGTTACTTGCAGTCTCTCATACAGTAGAACAGTAAGTGGAAGAAAAGCTGGCTACAGTAGTATATGAAGCTGCTAACTAGTGGCAGCCCTGAGAATAAAGTCTGAAATCTAGAACATTCTTTGGAATGTTCACTTCTTCATTCCAGGCCTGTTGATAATGGCACATTATCAATGGGGAGGAGACTAAGGGCAAAGATGCTCTGAAGGCGAATACTTGGAGTATTTTGGCAGGCAAGCATCCCAATGGAAGCGCTAGCCAAGAATGGAATACATGAGTCAAGGTTCTTCAGAAAGAGCCAGTGGAACAGAGTGAAGGGAGAAGAGGGGCTTGCTTAGCAGATGGTTCAAGCAACTGTGGAAGCTGAGAAACTGAGCCACAAGGTGTCTGCAGGTTAGAGAATCAAGAAAATCAATAGCATGGCAAGTATGGCACGGTGATGTACCTCTCAGTGTGAGGTCAAAGACCTGAAAGCTTGGGGTGGGAGAATTTGGACCAGAGAACTAGAGAGCTTGGTTCTCAAGGATAGAAGATTGCAGGTGTTCTGACTCAGGGAGAGAGAGAGAGAGAGAGAGAGAGAGAGAGAGAGAGAGAGAGAGAGAGAGAGAGAGAGAATACACCTTCTATCTGCCATTTTCTTCCATAGGGTCTGTGACAGTTAATGTCAACCTGACAGGATCTATAATCACTAAGAGACAAGCCTCTGGACATGTCTATGAGAGCATTTCTCCAGTGGATTAATTGAGGCGAGAAGGATCACCTTAACCATGGGTGACACCATTGCATGGGATGGGTGTCCACAATGAATAAAGAGGAGAAAGCAAGCTGAACACTAACATTCATTTCTCAGATTCTGGGTGGTTTATAGAACGTGACCAGTGGCTTTATGTGCTTGTTGCTGTGTCTTCATTACTATGATGAATCATGAGACCAAATAAACCCACCCTTCCTTAAGTTGCTTTGTGCATGATTTTGTAATAGCAATAAGGAAAGTAACTAATACAGGGTCCTTTAGTTGATTGGAATGAACACCCACACTGGGTGAAAGAGAAGGTACTTTACTGGTTCACTGATTCAAATGCTAATCTCTTCTAGAAACATTCTCCCAGGCATAACCAGACAAGGCTTTATCAGCCATCTTTATATTTCTTTTTTTAACTTTATTTATTCATTTAGCGTGCGTGCATGTGCATGTGCATGCGTGCGTGCATGTGTGTGTGTCAGAGGGCACTGTGTGTCCCTGTGGAGAACCAAGGGTGACTTTTGGGAATTGTCCTGGATTGCTTCTACCTCCTAGCTTTGCTCTGGGATTTCCCAGGCTCTGCCCATCAGGGCCCGAAGTGTAGGCTGCTGCCATTTCCACCTGGCATTTTTACTAAGAGACCAACTTAGGACCAAACTTAGGACCTTCTGCGTGAGAGGCAGGGTCTTAATCCTGGAGCCATCTCTACAGCCCCATCCATCTTGGTATTTCTTAAATCCACTCAAGTTGCCAGTTAGAAGTAACTATCATAGACAGTTCACTGGACAAAGTGTGAGGAGACAGAGTTTGACTGTTTCGCATCTACTTCTTTTTTTTCTGCTGGAAGATGCTTCTCATATCCTTCTGTGAAATCCTCTTGGGGACATACTTAGTGCTCTCCCAGGTATGGTCCCCAGGGAAATAATTGATCCTCAAGGAGCAGAGGCCCGCTGACCACGATTGCCCCCCTCACTCCTCTCCAGTGTACCCAACTTCTCCAAGAGTTCACTGCACTCATCAGAATCCATCATTGTATTGATTCTCAGTCTCTGTGTTCATTTGTCTACACAATATCCTAACCTTATAAACCATTTGTACTTAGGTCTTTTCTTACAGAGAAATTAAAAATGAATCAAAATTGAAGAAATAATTTTTAAAATTTTTCCTAGTTTTAAAAGCACAATGAGTACGTATCCTTACTTCCTTCTTTCTTCCTCCTTTTCTATGGGTCCCAGGGTTCCCTCTGGATCATTTGCTCCAGTAGGGGTTCAGGCCTCTGTGGCAGACTAAGTGCCCCTTCCTTGGACAAACTACTGATAGAGGCACTCCCCTTTACTTATCTAACTGTAGCTCCTAAGGATTCTACTGCTTGAAAATTCTCTCTCCTGAGATCCTTGCTGGTCTATGGGGGCATTTATTGTGTCAACCATCGTGCAGGCCTGGTAAGGTCAAGTCTTTTTGCAGTGAGTTTCTGGCTGCGATAGCCCTGTGTACTGGTGGACCTCCCCATTTTTATGCTCTTACAATCTTACTGCCCCCTCTTTAGTAAGGTTCCTTGAGTCCTAGAATGGGTAGAGATTTGACTGGCCTGATTCCAGGTAACATTGTAGGGTCACCAGTATTCCACATTCTGCCTAGCTGTTGTTGTCTAATTAACTTTTCTTCCACTGCACTAGGCTGTGTCTTATCTGAGTGTTGAGACATTAAAAATTAATCAAAATTGAAGTAAACTTTTAAAAAAAAGCTACCATTGAAGTAAACTTTAAAAAAAAAGCTACCAGGTGTCATGATTTGGAAATGCAATGTGTCCCACAGACTTAAATTTAGAATATATGTTTCCCAGCTAGAAAGCTGAGGCACCCGTGGAGGTGGGATATGACTGGCAGATGTAGGTCTCTAGGGGCAGGTCTCTGAAGACGACAAGTCCCTGACTCCTGCTGTGTGCTCTGCTTGCTGAGAAAGAAGGAAGTAGGGATTGTAGCTGTATCCTTGATAGGAGAAACACGATTTCTTCTGCCATGAACTGAAATACTCTGCCAAGTCTTCCTCACCATAAAAATTGAAACTCTGTGAAATCATGAGTCCGAATCAGCATTTCCTCATTAAGTCAATTTCTGTCAGGCATCGTGGTCCCAGTGACAGCAAAGCGATACAAATGGATGTAGTCAGATGGATATGAAGTGATGGTGTTAAGATAAAATTTCAGAATTCTGCTGTGTTTCTATTTATTTCACGTCAGGACCATGAGTATTTTCCTCTGCACTGAAGAGAAATCTTGTGTTCCCTTAGCATTTTTCCATCTGACCTTCATTATGTTTTCCTTAAACATAATTCACTAAAGTTGCATCATGGAAACGTGTCATTTGTGGAACATGCGTATGTACCAACTATTTATTTACATGTAACGAATCATCTCAAGTGCAGGCACGGTAAACAGCACTATTTGGTGCATGAATCTTCAAAGGTAGCAGGGCACCGTGGGAACAGTTCATCTGTATCCAACTGAATTTCAGTTGGGGAAGCTCCAAAGCTTAGGGATAGAATCCTGAGAAGAAACCTTGCATGTCGAGATGTGGATGCTGGCTGTCATCTGGGCCTCAGCAAGAACTGCTAGAGAAGACATCGTATAGACCTCGTGTGCTTGGGGCACATGGTAAGAGGGAGACTGGGCTCCAGTGACAAGCAATTCTGAGTTGAGCAGGGGGAATAGAAAGTAAGGAGAGAGAGGGGAGAGAGAGAGAGAGAGAGAGAGAAAGAGAGAGAGAGAGAGAGAGAGAGAGAGAGAGAGAGGAGAAAGAGAGAGATTGTAGCTGTATCTTCTTTTTTAAACAAGCCCCCCAGCTTCGAAGTGATTCTATTCATCAGAAGATGGCTACTATGTTCTGGCCGATGAGCAAAAGAGAAGGATTAGATTTCATATTTTCCTGGGGATGTGCCAAAGAACTTAGAACAGACAAATGCTGTCCCAATATGCAGAGGACGAACAATCCTCCTGTTCTCCTCATCTAACTAGGATACTCCCTGCCATGGAACTTCTCTGATCCATGAAGCTTAGGGTGGTTTTTCTAAAGCTTGACTGTCCAACAGAGTTTCTTCTGTCAGGAAGGAAAAGGCCCTATATTTCTCCAAGGCACAAGTGACTGTCGAGTACTTGCAATGTGGCAGAGACTCAATGAGCGACTACAATTATTTTAACATTCTTTTAATTATTATTATTATTATTTTTCCACTCATACACACTTAATAGGTACCCCAGTCCCCTCCCTCCCTTCACCTCTCCCCGGACCCCCTTGCTCCCACCCCGCTTTTCCTCTTCCTTTCACCCCCCTCCCTCCCTTTCTCTCAGTGCCTCCCCTTTCCCCCATCACTGGAGCATCCTTTAGTGTGCATGTCAAACTTCCCTCTGTGTCCTACACTCTAATGAGATGTACAGACTCAGTAGCACTGCCTAGAGCCCTATCTTGTGCTCCCCTTTAGTATGGGAACACCATTGTGACTGTTAATCCCTTGCCTAGTGCCTGTGATCCATGTTAGACTTTGGGGGATCATTGATATGTCAGTCATTGCACAGGTCATACAAAATACTATTATGGTTACTTTGGCGGAGTTACTTGTGTGGAGTATCTTTTTTTGTTTATTTCTTCCAATCATACAAACTTGATAAGTATCTTTTTTTGTTTATTTCTTCCACTCATACAAAGTTGATAAGTACCCCATTCCCCTCCCTCCACCTCTCCTTGGATCCCCTTGCTCCCTTCCCCTCTGTCCCCTTCCTCCTTCCCTCCCTCCCTCCCTTTCTCCCTCCCACCCCGGTTCCTGGAGCAACCTTTAGTGTGCCTGTCAAAACTTCCCACTAGGTCCTCTTCTCTGATGAGGTGTAAGGGATTAACAGCCACACTAGTTCCTATACTAAAGGGGAACACAAAAAAGAGCTCTAGGCAATGCTACTGAATCCTTGTGTGGAGTATCTTGTGTATCGTTGCTCCTCCCCATCTTTAGGCTCTTACAATCTTGCTGCCCCTCTTCTGCATATTTCCCTGAGCTTTAGGATGGGGAGAGGTTTGGCTGGTCTGGTTCCAAGTGATTAATGTAAGGTCTCTGATGTTCTGAATTATGTTTTTTTTTTTTTTTTTAGTTTTGCTGGTCCTGCACTGCCTTTATCTCCATCCTGATGGGTATTGGATGTCACCTCCTAGTCAGGGATAAAAGGCTGTTAAAATAGAGTCTTACTATAAAAGTAGATTCAAAGGTAGATGGAATAAGAGTAGGAGACTACGGTGGGGGTGGGGGTTCAGTTTCCCACTTGCAGGATGGTTACCACCTATCTTCCAGACTCTATGCCCTCCCTGACTGTTGAGATCAAACCCCCTCAGGTGTAAGTGACCAGGAAGGAAAGTGAGTGAGCTTAACCAGATGTCTCACTACTTACTTGCAGTATTTGATGGTGACCTATTTTCTCAGCTGTATCACGATCCCCTCTCTCCTTGGTTCTTGGGGGACCCCGCCTTCCCCTGCCCACCTGTTTATAATCTTTGCAATTACTGTAGGTATTACAGAGATTTATCTCTGAGTGTGTCTCTAAGTGGGTTTGGTACTAAGATCCACCTATTAGGGAGTACATACGGCTCTTAATTTTCTGTGTCTGGGATACTTCACTCAATATAATTGTTTCTAATTCCATCCATTTCCCAGCAAATTTCATTAATTCATCATTTTTGATGGCTAAGTAGTACTCCATTGTATAAATGTATCACATTTTCCTTATCCACTCATCAACTGTTGGACATTTAGGTTGATTCCATGACTTCACTATTATAAATAGTGCTGCTATGAACAAGGTCATGCTTGTTCCATTGAGGTAAATTTTTGCTTTATGAGGGATTATTCCCAAAAGTGGAATAGCAGGGTCATATGGCATTTCAATCTTTAACTGCTTTAAAAATTTCCAGACGATCTCCAGAGTGGTTGTATAAGCCTGCATTCCCACCAGCAATGTAGGAGAATTCCTTTCTCTCTACATCCTCTCCAGCACTTGGTGTTGTTTGTATTGTGGATTTTTGCCATCCTTACCAGGATGAGATGATATCTCAGGGAGGTTTTGATTTGCATTTCTCTGATGGTTAAGGATGTGGAACATTTTTTAAGATGTTTGTTAGACATTTCAACTTCGTCCCTGGTGAAGTTTCTTTTGAGTTCCAAGGCCCATTTTTTAATTGGGCCATTTGTTTCCTTGGTGTTTAGTTTTCTAAGTTCTTTGTGCACTCTGGATAATAGAGCTCTATCAGATATGTGGTTAGTGAAGATTTTCTCCCATTCTGTGGGTTGCCTTTTTGCTCGTGTTACAATCTCTTTATCTGAACAGAAGCTCTCTAATTTCATAAGATCCCATCTGTTGAGTGTTGATTCTAGTGACTGTGCTATTGGATTTCTGTTTAGGAACTGTTGGCCTAGCCCAATCAGCTCGAGGGAGTTCCCTTCCCTTTCAATTAAGGTTTTTATAGTCTTTGGACTTATATTGAGGTCCTTGATCCATTTGGAATTAGTTTTTGTACATGGTGACAGGTACGGGTCCAGTTTTAATCTTCTGCATGTGTAAATCCAGTTTTGCCAGCACCATTTGTTGAAGATGCTGTTCTTTTCCAATTGGACTTTTTGGGCCCCTTTGTCAAAGATCAAATGGCTCTAGTTGTGTGGGCTTACATCTGGGTCTTCAACCCTTATCCATTGATCTGTGTGTCTATTTTGGAGCCAGTACCAGGCTGTTTTTATAACTATGGATTTGTAGTATAGACTAAGGTTTGGTATGGTGATACCTCCAGCCGTGTTTTTGTTACTCAGGATTGTTTTTGCTATCCTGGGTCTTTTGTGCTTCCATATGAATTTTGAGATTGTTTGGTCAACTTCTTTAAAGAATTGTTTTGGGATTTTAATTGGTATAGCATTGAATCTGTATATTGCCTTTGGTAGGATGGTCATTTTTATGATATTGATTCTGCCAATCCAGGAACATGGGAGGTCTTTCCACCTTCTGGTGTCTTCTGTAATTTTTTTCTTTAGGGTTTTAAAGTTTTCATTGTGAAGGCCTCTTACTTCCTTGGTTAGGTTATATCAAGGTGTTTCATATAGTAAATGGGATTGTTTCTCTTAGGGCTTTTTCACTTATTTCATCCTGGGCGTATAGGAAGGCTACTGATTTTTGTACATTTATTTTGTATCCTGCCACCCTGCTGAACATCTGTATTAGTTCCAGGAGTTTCCTGGTGGAATTTTTGGGATCACTCAGGTATACAATCATGTCATCTGCAAATAGAGATAATTTGACTTATTCCTTGCTGATTCGAATCCCTTTTCTTTCCCTTTCTTGTCTGATGGCCTCAGCTAAGACTTCAAGTACAATATTGAATAGAAGTGCTGAGAGTGGACAGCCTTATCTAGTTCCTGTTGAAGTGGGAATGCTTCAAGTTTTTCCCTATTGAGTGTAATCCTTGCTGTTGGCTTGTTGTATACAGCTTTTATCATATTGATAAAGGTTCCTTTTCCTTCCATTCCAACTAACTGTCTCTAGGGTTTTGATCGTAAAGAGCTGTTGAATCTTGTCAAGAGCTTTTTCTGCATCTATGGAGAGTATCATGTGGTCTTGGATTTTGGACTGGTTTATATGGTGAATTACATTTATTGATTTGTGTATGTTGAAACAACCTGGTGTGCCTGGGATAAAGCCTACTTGATCCCCATGAATGATCTTTTTGATATGTTTTTGAATACGATTTGCTAAGACTTTGTTGAGAATCTTTGCATCTGTGTTCATCAAAGAGATTGGCCTATAGTTTTCTTTTTTAATGTATGTCTTTATTAGGTTTTGGGATTAAGACGATATTAGCTTCATAGAAAGAATTTGGTAGTGTTCCTTCCTTTGTTATTTGATGGAACAGTTTAAGGAGTATTGGTGCTATTTGTTCGTTAAATGTCTGGTAGAACTCTGTGGTGAATCCATCTGGTCCAGTACATTTTTTGGTGGGAAGATTTGAGGTTATTTCATAGATTTCCTCATGTATTATAGGACTATTTAAGTAATTCAAAACTTCCTGATTCAATTTAAGTAAGTTGTGTTTACTTAGATTCATCAATTCCTTTTGCATTATCAAATTTCATAGAGTATAAGTTTTTGAAATATGACCTTATAATTCTCTCAGTTTCATGGGTATCAGTAGTGATAACTCCATTTTCATTTCTAATTTTGTTAATTTGAATTTTCTCTCTCTTGTTTTTGGTTAATTTAGCTAGGAGTATATCAATCTTCTTGATTTTTTCAAAGAACCAGCTTTTTGACTAGTTGATTCTCTGTATCATTTTCCTTATCTCAATTTCTGATAATTTTCCCCTGATTTTGCTAGTTTCCTCTCTTCTACTGCTTTTGGGATGGGATTGCTCTTGTGTCTCTAAATCTTTAAGCTACATTGTTAAGTTATTTATTTGTGGTGTTTCTATTTTTTTGATGTAGGCATTAAGAGCTATGAACTTAACTCTTAGGACAGCTTTCATTGTTTCCCAAAGATTTTGATAAGTTGTGTTTTCATTATTGTTCACTTCCAGGAAATCTTGAATTTCCTTTATGATTTTTTTTCCTGAATCCAATTCTCATTCAGCATCATAGTGTTTAGTTTCCAGGAGTTATTGTATTTTCTGTTTTTTGTTGTGTTGCAGTTGTCAAGCTTTAGACCATGGTGGTCTGATAGGGTACAGGCTAGAATTTCAACTTTCCTGTATATGTGGTGATTTGTTTTGTGGCCCAATATGTGGTCTACACTGGAGAAAGTTCCATGCGCTGCTGAGAAAAATGTGTATTCTTTGGTGCGTGGATGAAAAGTTTGTTAGAGATCCGTAAGGTCTATTTCAGTAAGAGTTTGATTAAGTTCCAATGTGTCTCTGTTAAGTTTTTGACCTGTTGATCTATCTCATGTTGAGAGGGTGGTATTGAAATTCCAAAGAATTATCATTTTGGGGTTGATTTCTTGCTTTAGACGCTGTAGCATTTGCTTAATGAATGTGGAGGAGTCCATATTAGGTGCATATATGTTCAGTATTATAAAGTCTTCCTGGTGAATTGCACCTGTGACTAAAATGTAGTATGATTTTTTTTTCTGGTTTGTAGTCCACTTTGTCCGATAGTATAATAGCTACCACTGCTGTTGCAGAATTTTTGACCAGCCTTTTATTTTTAGGATGTGCCTATCTTTTGTGGTGAGATGAATTTCCTGAAGGCAGTTGATGGGTTGTGATTTCTAATCCAAGTTTGTAATCTGTGTCTTTTGATTGTGAGTTAATTCCATTGACATTTAGTGTTATAACAGAGAAATTACTTTTGATTCCTGACACTTTTTAGGTTTAGTGGCTTTCATAAGTACATTATTTGGCTTTTAGGTTTTAGTGGTATTATACTCCCTTCTGTCCTCCTGGATATTCTTGTTCTTTTCTTCAAGCTTGAGTATCTTTTCTAGCATTTTTTGAAGGCCTGGTTTGGTAGATATGTAATCCTTCAAGTTGTCTTTGTGCTGGAAAACTTTTCTTTCCCCCTCAATCATGACTGATAATTTTGCCTGGTATATCAGCCTGGGTTGACATTTATGCTCATTCAATACTTAAAGTATGTCTCTCCAAGCTCTTCTTGCTTTTACTGTTTCCATTGAAAAGTCATTTGTTATTTTCATAGGTTTACCTTTAAAAGTGACTTGTTTTCCTTTTTCCCCTTTGAAGTTCTCAGCACCTTTTCTTTGTCTTGAATGTGGAGTGTTTTGATTATTATTTGCCATGGTGAGTTTCTATTTTGGTCATATCTGTTTGGGGTCCAGAATGCCCTTTGTATTTGGATGGACCTCTCTTTCTTTAGATGAGGAAAGTTTTCCTTTATGATAATTTGAAAAATTTCAAGTGTGGTATTTTGGGATTCTTGCTCTGTTATTCCATGAATGCACGTTAGGCTTCTTCAATGTGTCCCATGGATCTTGAATATTCCTCTCAAGTATCTTCTTGGCTCTAACAACTTCTTTGATTAAACTGGTTAGCTCTTCCACTTTGTCTTCAAGATCTGAAATTCTATTTTCTGCTTCATTAGTTCTGCTAAGACTCTGTTGATTTCTATGTTGAAGATAACTTGTCTTTTAGTTCCATTTTAAACTCTGCTTGAGACTGTTTTAACTGCTCTATGTTTATTTTTGTTTCTTGAACTGTTTTTATCATCTCCTCCAAGTGTCTGTTGTGTTCCTGTTCAAAGTGGTTGATCCGGTTATTTAACTCCTTCCAGATTTCCTCTTTCATAGTATTGATCATGGTAATGATCATGCTTTGAAAGTCATTACCTTGGGTCTGGCTTTCTTGGTTATTTCCTGTGAATTTGTTCTGGTTGTAGTCTATCATTATGGGGTTAATTGTTTTGGTGGAAGATTTGTTTTATTGGGTTTTGTTTCGTATGGATTTGTGCTGTGACCTGGGCATTGTTGTTTTATCTCTTAAAACCTTTTTTCAGTTTCTGTGTGTTTTTGACTGAACTGAATTAGTTGGTATTACTACTCGCAAGCAGTTATTACTAGTGTTTGCCTTGGAGTTGGGTATGCTTGTCTGTTGTTATTGTTATTTCCTAGATGAAACTATTAGATTGCTACTCAGTTAATTAAATCAGGTTTAGTGGACGGGGAGTGAAGATTAGTATGGTAGTGTACTTTTAGGATTTAGTACCTTGGTGATATGTGAGGGTGAATGGTATAGTCCCTGAAGTTGGATATGTTTTGGGGGTGGCAATATGGAAAAATTAAACTACAGTGACTAAAAATTGAAAGAACAGGATGGTGAAAAGGGGTTTACTTATCTTTGAGCTGGATGTGAAGAATCTCTCCTATATGACTTCAGATGTTTGGCATTTGTCCCCTAGAGCTTTGCTTGGTTTTTCTTTGGGCTCTGTTGAATTCTGAGGAGCCGTGTGTCCTCCCTGGACTGCATGTGTCCTGGGTGGAAAGGGCAGAGCTAGTTGTGGCACAGTTCACCTGCGACCTGGGGTGTGGCCTAGGGTCCTTCCCTAGCGCAGAGCAGACTGGGTGCTGCTCTGGCTGGCTGGTGGGAAGAGCTGGGATGGGGTGACCTGGGGCCTGAGGGTGGGCTAGGGGTGTTTACCTGAGGAACAGTGTGTCTTCCCTGGACCGGGTGTCCTATTTTAACATTCTTAGTGATTCTAAGTTTAAGGAGGTGGGGATTACTCTGGGATCAGCTCTGTGTTTGAACAAGAGAAATTTGTGTTAGTTGCTTTTGTTGCTGTTACAAAACACTGGAGAAAAATGACTAAGAAAGGAAGGGTTGTCTTTGGCTCATGGTTTCAGAAGTCTCAATTCATGACATGCTGCTCCATAGTTCAAACTTGGGGTGAAAAGACGGGGGGTGGAGGTTCAACTCAAAGCAGCTAGAAAGCAGAGAAAAAGACAGGAAGAAGCTGTGGAAGAGCAGTATCTTTCAAAGACTTTCTGGGAACCCACGTGCTCTAATCAAGACCCATTTTATGATCCTCCATCTCCCAACAAGTCCATTCAACTATGACTCCACTAGTCAATGAGTCCATTGATTGATTACTCAGGGCATGAATTATGCAATCACTTCCAAAGTGCCTCTACTGCATTGAGCATCAAATCTTCCATGTATGAACCTTTTGTAAGACACTACAGGTCCCTATGTTCCACACTACAGTTCACATCCAGTAGTGATGTAAGGAATGATGATGGTCTGCCTGGCATTCCAATCACTGGTAACCTGCTTTCAGGCCTGACTGTGCTCAAGGTACAAATGGCAAGGCTTTGGTCCAGGATGTCCTACAGAGGAGAAGTTTCCCAATGTGTGGGTGTGGTGAAGCAGAATAATGACTGGCAAGAAATGTTAAGACAGCTTCTCTAGTGGGAAGATGCTAGCTAGTGTGGTTGAGACACGCAGACAGTTACTCAACAACATAGTTCTTCGCATGGAGACGCCAGCCAACTTCTTTTTGGCCTTAAGTCAGAGACATCTTCGAGGCTGGCTCTCCGAGGCTGATGACTTCTGGAACAACTACCTATGCATTCCTGTCTTCCTATTTGCTTCCCCTACTCTCATCCCTCCTACCTTGATTCATTCTGGTCCTTAGCTTGAAACTTCTGAAGAATGCGGGATCATGACAGTGAGACCATTTTGGCTAGCCCATCAAACCAATGGGCAATGGCCATGTGAAAGATTTCTTGACATGGACTTAACGTATGTAAGGCTAGGTATGCTAAACCTGAGATTGGGAACCAGTATCTCTTCTTGGAACGTTACCATGGAATTAACAAGCTATTATAGAGTGGCCAAAAATGTATGTGCCAAATAACATGTTATTATTTTGGTGAATATGATCTCATTTGATCCTTTTATAACCTGATGATTCACCCATTTTTTAAAATGCATGCATTACAGAGGTGTAAGGAATTATTTTTAACCTCCATTATGTAAGGTCAGAAAACTAAGGGTCAGGAGAAAAAAAAAACAGTAAAATACATCTGAAGCGGATGAGTGGCGCTTAAAGCTGGGCTGTGTGAGTGACAGCTCATGGTCACTTCCATTCACTAGTTCACTCTTGTCACGTGTCATCATTCTGAATCTTTTTTTTTCTGTTTATGTTGAAATGTTGAGATGAAATCACGGGCTATACATGTAAGGTGAGTTACAACTTCTCCATCATGTCTCATTGTTCTCAGAAGCATTTTCCACTGCTTGGGACCAGTGCTCATCAGAGCTAGCTCACTGATCTTGGGAAACTAAACAGAGTTTAAGAAGGACCCTAGACAGTGGTCTTTGGGGGCACATTGGAGTGAGGGTGCTTGTGATTTCCACAAATATAACAGTAGACTGAGGAAAGAGTTACTAAGGCAAAATTTGGGTTTAGTGTTCCCTACTGGGCACTGGGAAGGGATGGGTGGTAGATGAGAAGCTCTTTCTGTGAAGTGTGGAGTCCTGCCAATTTGTTCTACTTGGGAAGGAATGTTCCAGGAGGTGTGCATGTTTCAACTAACTGAGCTCATCAGAAAGCCTTGAGGAATTGCATTCGAATGCCAGTACAAGCCTCCATGGGTGGGTGAGCAGTTTCAGATGGCCATGGAATCCAGCTAAAGGACTTTGAACTTCATATATTTATTAATTCATTTAGCGTGTGTGTGTGTGTGTGTGTGTGTGTGTGTGTGTGTGTGTGTGTATGTGTATATCACACTTGCTATGTGTCCCAAGGGTGGCTTCAGGAATCATCCTGGATTGCTTCTAACTCCTTTTTGCTTCACGCTGGATTTCCTAGGCTCTGCCCACCAGGCCTGAAGTATGGGCCACCACCATTTCGGCATGGGACCTGGGATCCAGACACAGGCCTTCTGCTTGCGAGGCAGAGTCTTGCCCCTTGAGCCATCTCTCCAATCCCAGGTGAGGGACTTTGATGAGCAAGAGGAAGGTGATGGGGGTAGGGGTGATACCTCTGTTGAGAATATCAAAAAGACAAAAAGCTGGATGAGATGCTTGCTCCCCTGAAACACAATACAGGGGTTGGTCAATGAGTTTAAACCCTGAGTTCAAGAAGGATTTGGTTTCTAGGTCTTTTGCTTATGAGTGAGGTGACCCTGAGCAGAGTATTGCATTATGAGGTTATGGACACAAGGGCCTGTCCTATAGGTTACTTGTTGTCATGTTTGAAATGTGTCCCCCACAGTCGCATGTGTTTGGGAAGGTCATGCACCTTTGAAAAGTGGAGGAAGGTGGTCACAAGGGGTGGGCCTTGAGGTGGATTAGTCCCACCCTACCTCCAGGAGAAGTCTGCCTTTGCAGCAAGCAGTCTGGTAGCTCTCTCAGATGGGTATGACGTAGCCAGTCTCCAGCTTTGGCCAGTCAGTCAACCATGCTGCTTCTTCCATGAAAGACTATATCTTCCTTCTGAAATTGTAAGCTGACTAAAATTCCTTTTCTTCCTTAGGTTATTTGACTCTCGGTGTTCTCTCACAGCAATAGTTAAGAGTAACAGTTACACTTGTGAAGACTGAATGAAGGCATTGTGTAGTGTGCTTAGAGCAGTGCCCAGAACATGGTGCATATTCAATAAAATGTTATCTGCTCTCATTCTTAAAAGGTGAACATCCAACAGCATGGCCAGGGTGCATTTACATGTTCTAATGCAGTTAGCGACACAGTGACCGCGGGGAGCATAGTCTGCTTCTCTGTGCTTTGGTTTCTTTACTTACTAAATGGAGTTAAAAGTAATCCCTCATTCCGCATACCTATTAGGATAGCTACTACTCAAGACAAGCAAACAAACTAGAAAGTGACGGGTGTTGGAAAGGCTGTGGAGAAACTGGACCTCTGATGTGCTGTTCGTGAGGATGGAAAACATGATGAGGCTTAAAAAACTGTCTCATGGAACTACTGTATAAGCCAGCATTCCACTTCCACAAGGTGGGGACAGCAGGCATCTTTACCCACGCTCACTGGAGCATTATTCACAAGTGCCCACAGGTGTGAGTAACCTCAGGTTCCACTGACAGATGAGCAGCTAAGTAACCTGTGCACACATAACCAGGGGACTATTCAGTTTCTAAAAAGCCAGGAATTTTGACTCATGTCCCAACATGGATTAACCCTGAGGACATGACGTTAAGTAAGGCAGTCACCAAAACACAAAGGCTGTACCCTCACTTTTATAGAGGTGCCTAGAGGCATCATGTTTATAGAGACAGGAGTGGCTGCCAAGTTCTGCAGGAGGAGGACTACAGAGGTGCTGTCTAATGGGTGCATAGCCTCAGTTTTGCAGGTTGAAAACTCTTCTCAAGATGGAAGGTGGCAGTTTTCACTACACTGTAAGTGAAGGTACTGAATGTCCCTGAGGCAGACACTGAAAGATGCTTATTTTCTTTCTTTTTTAAAAACTTCTAAAAAATTAATTGTGTGTGTGTGTGTGTGTGTGTGTGTGTGTGTGTGTGTGTCAGAAGGCACTCTGTATCCCAATGGAGGACCAAAGGTGATTTCCAGAATCATCCTGGATTGCTTCTACCTCCTTTTTGCTCCACTCAGGGATTTCCCAGGCTCCACCCACCAGGGCCAGAAGGGCAGACCAGATAGCTGCTTTTTCCACCTGGCATTTTTATGTGGGACCTGGGATCCAAACTTGTGAGGCAGAGTCTTAACACCTGAGCCATCTCTCTATCCCTGAAAGATGCTTAAACTGGTAACTTTTACATGATTTTCATTTTGAAAAGCTAATTTGTGTAGAAAATTTACTGTTTGGCAAAGATGACAGCAAAGTGCCTTGCTGCGATGCATGGCTGAGGATTACATATTAGCACCTTTGCTTGGCAGGAGTTTGTGCAATACTTGGTGTCATAGTTAGGTACAGGTGTCAGCTTGACTGTTGAGGGTTTGAGCTTTGGGCACATTTGTATAGAATTAGTGGTTGGGTTAAGCCCAGAGCAAACCTGCAGGAGATTGTCTAGCTAATGGGGAAGGCACAGCCTATGGTGGGTGGGATTAGGCCCTGAACAGATGAATAAAATACTGAGAGTAGGTTGAGGAAGTCAGCATCCTTTTACACACTTGGCCAGACATGCTGATCTGGCAAGTAAGAATCGTCCCTCTCTCAGCCATTACGTAGAGATGGTGTGGCCAGTTCCCTCAGTCTGTTGTTGGTGCATACTCTCCCATCAAACTGGACTATGAACTATAACCAGACTATCAGTAAGAAAATAAACCCCTTATTCCCTTAAGCCATTTGATAGTCATTTATCAGCAGCCATGCAGGCTGACTGCAACACTTGGGTAAGTTAATATTTATTCTGTGTCTCTCCATGGCAGGGTAGTAATCAGCAGAGAGTTAAAGCAACTATTAGCACTTATCCTGACCTATCTACTGAATATCTCATGCTAATTTGCTTACTGTATGTATAAACTAAGTGAATATTAATGACTTCCCATTTCTTTCCCTGTATATGACTAATCTTGTAGCATCCAAATCAAGAGATAGAAATGGAGGGAAATTAAATTCGGGTTTTATTTGTTGTTTAAAAATTGGATCCAGTGCCATACTACTAATAGAATCTAGGAAAGACAGAAAAATAAGTAAAATATAGCATCCAATTATTAGCAAAAAGGTTAAAGAGAAACTCTGAAAACTGTCTGTCTGTGAAATTTGTTCATGTGTTAAAAGCAATTGTGGTAATTTTCAAGCATAATGCCAAACTAGTTGAGCTGCCAACCCCTGGCTTATTCCCACCGATGGTGACTGTGGACACTGGACAGCCACAGGTTTGGTTGGGTTTTCTCATTTCATGCCTGAGGCTCATTGCTAAGATGTGCCTGAGAGACCAAAGCTATCTACAGAGAAGGAAGATGCTCTAGGACTTAAACTGAATACTTCAGTGTTGTGTTCACCAATGGGATATGGAACTGAAGGAGAAGATACCACCAAGACCTTTGGAGACAGACTACCTAGATTCAAATCCTTTTCCACCACTGATTAAGCACATGACCTTCAACAGCTCAACTCACTCAACTCAGCTTCCTCCTCCAAACCAATGATCAGAATGTCACCCACCCCAGAGCTGTGCTATTAGAGAACAGACAGATTAGTAGATGATAATTGGAATATAATTTAGATTATGAGATAACAATAGAGCAAATTAGGTAATATCTGATGAACTGATTAGAGAGAAAAATCACATCATGCCTGTAAATGCCCAATAAACTTTAAAAATGATGGCGATGAAGATGATGAAGGAAAAGACTGTGAAAGCTCTTACTCCAATTACATCACAAATACCCCATGACATCCTGAGCCAATCACAAAACCATTCCCTATCAAACAGGCTTTCAGTAACCATCAAAACCAGTTTAAAGTGACCACCTGTAAGGCCGGAGAAATGGCTCAGGGGTTAAGACTGTATCTAAATATCTGGTTAAGTACACAGACTTTCGTTCCTGATCATTTACAACTGAGGGGGTGTGATCTCACCAGAAGGGGAGGGCATATAGTCTGGCAGATAAAAAGTAACCATTTTGCAAATGGGTGATTGACCCCTCCCTCACTGTGGTTTCCTACTTTTATTACATTTACCTTTGAATGTGCTCTTATAACAAGACTCCAGTTTAACAGCTTTTTGTCTCTGGCCAGGGGGTGATATACAATGCCCATCAGGATGGAGTGAAGGGGATTGCAGGAGCAGCAACACTGCAAAAGAAAATCAACAAACCACAATCCAGAACTTCAGAGACTCTATATCAACCACCTAGAACTAGGCCAGACTAATCTCTCCCCATCCTGAAGCTCAGGGAAATTCGCAGAAGAGGGGGCGGTAAGATTGTAAGAACACAAGGATGGGAGGAGCAACGATATGCAAGATACTCCACACAAGTTAGGGCTGAAGCAATCATAATTGGACTTTGCATGCCCTGCGCAATGTCCAACACACTATTGACCCCACAAAGTCTAGCATTTGCTAAAGGCACCAAGATTCTTGGAGGCAAGGGATTGACAGCCACAGTAGTGTTCCTATGCTTAAGGGGAACACAGGAAAGGGTTCAGGGAAATGCCACTGGGACCTTGTACATCATCGGAGAGGAGGGCCCAGAGGAGAGTCTGGCATGCACATTAAAGGATTCTCAGGGGAATGGGGAGGGAGGCACTGAGGAAGGGGGAGGGAGGGATGAGGGGAGGGAGAGCAGGGGGGTCAGGGGGAAGAAGAGGGAGGGAGGGAACTGGTGTACCTATTAAGTTTGTATGAGCGGAGATAATAATAAAAAATGTTAAAAAAAAGACTGTGTCTCAAATGTCAACTAACACATGAGTCTAACAGTGCTCTTGATTGTGTACACTGAGCAGGACACACACATCCTCAAAACTTCTACTATCCCCACCTCTGCCACACTAAACACTAACCCACCAGCAAGTCTGACTAGGAAAACAAAGCCAGGTAGGAATGTAGTAAAATGTACTGTAGTTGACTCTTCTTAGATACAACAGTTGTCTTCTCCATCCAAATTCTTTCAACTTACTCATCACCTTATGTGAGCAGCCTGTGGCACCATGTCTCTCTGGGTACCATGTCTTCATGCCCTTCAGAAGAAATGCACAATTAGGAGAGCACCAAAGGTTACTCTCGGCCAGTATATGTCGGATCATCACTCGGATTTGTCATTATTCATCTAAATTTTGCACTATTCCAAGATAGAAGCCACTTCTCTTTTATCCATGGATGAACGCCAAAGCACTATGTGTGATTCTGGAGTTACTCAAAGACAGTTTAACAATAGATGCACTAATGGATTAATTAGGGGCATTTATAAGACAACAGTCTTATGGACTGTAAAGAAAGAACTTGACACTCTGGCCTATATAGAGAGAAGCAGAAGATCCTGAGTTTGGATCCCAGGTCCCATGTAAAAAAATGCCAGGCAGAAATGGCATCAGCCTGAGCTTCTGGCCCTAGTGGGTGGTGCCTGGGAAATCTCAGAGCAAAGCAAGAAAGAGGTAGAAGCAATCCAGAGTGATTCCCAAAGTCACCATTGGTCCTCCACAGGGACATACAGTGCCTTCTGAGACACACACACACACACACACACACGCACACACACAAAATAAAAATATTAAAAAAATACAGTGACTTGTAAAGCGCATAATGGTATTAGTTGACTTTCCTGATAATAACAAATCCTGATAGAAGTTAACAAATAAAGAAGAAAGGTTTATTTTGACTCAGTTTTGGAGGTTTCATTGCTCTTAGGTTTGTGATGAGACAATGTATCATGGTGTGAATGTGGGATGCAGGAAGCCGGGCCTCTCCTAGTGGTCTGGAAATGAGGAAGAGAGAAGAAGGTTCCCAGTGACCCTCCAAAGGCACATTCCTGTGTGATAGGACGATCTTCAGGTAGATCCCATTTACTAAAAGTAAGAGAACAATGCTAGATCTGCAAATCAAGCCTCCACTCATAGGCCTTTGGAAGATAAATGACACAAATCATAGCAATCTCTGTAGCTAGCATGGTTGGCATTCAATTTTTAAAAATAAAGATGCTACTTTGGAATAATTTTAGAATTCCTGAAAAGTTGTAAAGACACGCTGAGGAGTTCCTGCATAACCACGATCCCCATTTATACTGCTGCCTTTCCATTAACCAAACGTTAGATTCTGTTTTACTGTTGCTGCTCCTATTGTCTGGCTTTCATTCTATAAATCAGTAATGTATTTAATATAATTCACTTCCAGGATGAAGAATTACATATTTTATTAAAATAATATATGCTTGTACCATTGTTCTTGGTTGCTCACCGGAACTAGTAAATCCTTTATTGCTGAAGACATTGTATGTGTTGGCTGCAGGACACAGAGAAACCAGCTGGAACTGAGCTGGATGCTTCCTCCCTGTTGACTAGAGTCCATGGTACTGGAAGGTGCTTGGGAGGCTTCAGGCGAGACAAGCCATCAACAGACTGACCCAGATGGGGAATCTGTCTGTGACCACACCAACCTGCCAGGTAAGATATGCCCACTGATCCAACAGTGGCATGACTGTTTCAAGGATAGCGACCACTTCCTAATTGGATACGAAGTCTACTTCATTAGAAGGAATACATACATGTTTAAAGTCTATGGTTGAGGAGGTTACAGGCCCTGGAGGGGGGACTTACTCGTATTGTTTTGCTCAGTGGACATGATGTCAAGTAGTTCTCTAAATATTTAAGTTTAAGCAAACAAATTGGCGCTGCTCTTGGCCATGGCTGGAGAAGCTTCTGTTTGCAAAGGAGACAGCTGATGAGACTCATCACGGGTCCAAGTGCTGAGACTCAATGAGAACTGATTGCTCAGTCTTAGAGGAGGCACGGATCGCTTTCCGCCAAGGCCCCGGGAACATGGTGGAAGAGGGGTAGCAGAAAGATCCTAAGAGCTAGAAGGTGGGGAAGAGTGACATGAGCACACGAACCACAGCTGTGGCTTCCTGCACAAGACAGGACCTTTCCGCACCATGTCATAATGGAGGAGGGACTTAGGAGGCCCCACCCCTCCTTGTTAATGGTGCCGCCTGTGTGTGTGTGTGTGTGTGTGTGTGTGTGTGTGTGTGTGTGTGTGTGATTTCCTTCAGTGGCGTATCTATTGGAAAACTGTTCCTGCAAACAACCCCCTTCCGTAGTCGCACCAGCAACCCTAAGTAAACACAATGGATCAAAATGGACAAAAAAAAAAAAATACAGATGTGAAAGTAAGAGGGGATTATTTGGGAAGAAGGGTGCATGGGGGGGAAATGGGGTGAATATGTTCACAATACATTGTATACAGAGAGCAAATTGTCAAAAGACAGCAATTAATCAAGCAAACACTACCCCAAATTACTACAGTACTTGAAATAACCTTTCAGAATTGCTGTTTTAGTACAAACATGTAAGAAAAACTACAGAAACATAGCATCCAATTTCAAACCTGATTAATGATCATGAAAGCCTATTAATTTCAAAACAACCCATAGTTTCTCCCTCAGTGACAGAGACAGGAGTGTGGTTTGGAAGGAAAGTGTGGACATTTGTGTCTTTCAGTTGAAGAAGTTAACGGACATACCAGGATATAAATAGACCATTCCAGCGTAGAGTAGCCAGTCTATTTACTAAAGTACACATTTAAAACATAGGAGATAGCCCAGAAAGACTATTTTTTTAGCCATAAATATTTATTTTAAAAATAGCAATTCTCTGAGCTGCTGTGTGAGATTCTCTCCTGTAAATGTACAACTAAGAGGTCTTGTAAACACATCTTGCCAAGAATTTATTTGTTTTGTTAGGCAAATTTCAACTCTCTAAAAAAAGGAATGCTGGGCAGCCCCAAATTTCAGAATAATGCCTCTCTACCAAACCAATTCTCTATGGCCACTTCATGTCTTTGCACTTCAGTTCCTTTCTTCCTTCCTTCCTTCCTTCCTTCCTTCCTTCCTTCCTTCCTTCCTTCCTTCCTTCCTTCCTTCCTTCCTTCCTTCCTTCCTTCCTTCCTTCCTTCCTTCCTTCCTCCTTCCCTCCCTCCGTCCCTCCCTCTGTCCCTCCCTTCCTCTGTCCCTCCCTCCCTCCCTCTGTCCCTCCCTCCCTCTGTCCCTCCCTCCCTCTGTCCCTCCCTCCCTCCTTCCTTCACTCCCTTTCTCCCTTATGATGTTATGGATCACATCAGGGTGTCATTCATTCTAGACAGCTCCACTGAGCTGCCATCCCTAAGCCCACTCTGTGACTTTGGATCTGTGTTATGGTTTGGATCTTGCAACTTTCCCAAAGACCAATGTAGTGTTTCCAGCCCTGAGCGCTACTGGGAGAGGATAACATTTTGGGGAAGGGGATCTAGTTAAGGAAGTTAGGTCACCAGGGCATTCCATTCAAGGAACTACTGAGACCTTCCTTACCACCCTCTCACTTCCCAGTTGTCCTATGGTAAATAGTTTGCAACACCACATGATGTCTGCCATTATGTGACATAAAGACAGTATGACTGAGAAACAATGACCTGAAGTGCCTGAAACCATGAATCTGAATAAAGCTTCCCTCTCTGTGTTTTTTTCTTTTATTTCTTCCACTCTTACAAAGTTGATAAGTACCCCATTTCCCTCCCTCCCTCCACCCCTCCCTGAATCCCCTTGCTCCCTTCCCCCCTTTCCCCTTCCTTCCCCCCTTTCTCCCAGCGTGCCCCCCATTCCTGGAGCATCCTTTACTATGCATGTCAAACTTCCCTCTGGGTCCTCCTCTCTGAAGAGGTGTAAGGACTTAGTAATGTTGCCTAGAGCTCTTTCTGTGTTCCCCTTTAGTATACGAACACTATTGTGGCTGTTAATCCCTTGCCTCTAAGGGTCCTAGTGTCTGTGATCCATACTAGACTTTGAGGGGTCGATGATATGTTGGTCATTGCGCAGGTCATGCAAAGTCCTATTATGATTATTTAGGTCCTAACTTGTGTGGAGTATCTTGCGTATCATTACTCCTCCCCATCTTTAGGCTCTTACAATCTTACCACCCCCTCTTCTGCAATTTCCCTGAGCTTTAGGATGGGGACAGATTAGGCTGGCCTGGTTCCAGGTGGTTGATGTAGAGTCTCTGATACTCTGAATTATGGTTTGTTGATTTTTTTTTCAGTTCTGCTGCTAGCTTCCCTCTTTGTAAGCTGATTATCTCAGGCATTTTGTCATTAGTATAGAGAGCTGATCAACAGAATCCTGTAAGCTAGTCCTTTTTACACAGAAAGGTAAGTGTCCTGGCTTTTCACATATTACACTAAGCAATGAGAAGTGTTTGAAACCATACTGCCATGGCTTCCACCCTGGGCTTGGCCCTGAGATAAGTGATGGCCATTTTAAACTATGATAAGAAATGCATTTGATGTTTGTAAAGATGTTTTCACTTTAGCCATATGTAGCCTGAGTTGATTTAGATTCTCAAGAATCAAGAGTGGGCTGGAGAGATGGCTCAGGGTTTAAAACTCTGCCTTCCAAGCAGAAGGACTTGAGTCTGGATTCCCAGATACCACATAAAAATGTTTGGCGGAAATGGTAGTGGCCTGTACTTTCGGCCTGGAAGTCAGAGCCTGGGAAACCCCAAAGTAAAACAATAAGGTGATAGCATCCTTGGGCCTTCACAGGACATACACTCAAGTGTCCTCTTCTACATAGACCCCCCCCCATACACAGCCACATCACACCTGCACATGAACACGAAGAAGGAGGAGGGGAAGAGAAGGAAGGGAGGAAGATTGGAGAGAGAGAAGAAAAAAGAGGAGGAAGGAGGAGAGAGGAGAGGAGGAAGAAGGAGAAGAGGAAGAGAAGGCCGAAAGAAGGAAGAGGAGGAGGAGGAGAAGAGGAAAGAGGAAGGAGGAGAGAGAAGAGAGGCGAGGAGGAGGAACAGGAGCAAAAGGAGAGAAGGAGAAGGAAGAGGAGGAGGAAGAGGAGGGAGATGAGGAGAAGGAGGAGGAGAAGGAGGAGGAATCAAGAGCACAGCGGAGTCCTGAGTAGTTCTAAGTCTGGGCTTCCTTGCTTACTTAGTGGTATGGCCGTGGACCAAATAATTTAACCTTTCTGAAGTTCAGCTTACCACTTCATAAGGTGGAAAAAATAATAACTACCTTTTAAGATTATTGGAAGAATTAAACAATATTTCAGCACATAAAAGTGTCTGGAGTACAGAAGAGGACTTTATAAATGTCAACAGTCTTGCTATTGTTATTACCTGAGGAATGCTAACCAGTCCCCCAGGGGAAAAGAGATTAGGAAGCAGTGAGTTGAAGAAGTTCGAAGGTTCCTGGGCGTAGCCTTCCTCATGGTGGTTTACATTTAAAACATCTCCACAAGGAGGCCCTGCGCCGTGGTTTGAATGTGAGTTGCCCCCGCAGGTTCATGTGTGTGAACCCTTCGCTGGTGTTACTGTCTGAAAAGGTTGTGGCACCTTCGAGAAGTGGAGCCTCACTGGAGAAAGACATATCACAGGGGTCGGACTTTGAGGTTTGGCATCCAGCCCTGCTTCTGCTTTCTCTTGCTCGCGCTGCCCTCTTGATGGCTACAATGAGCTTAACAGGTCTCCAGCTTCTGCCGCCAGCCGTGTCTTCTGTTGTGTGATTCCTGTTATAATAGACTGTATCCCTTCTGGAACCCTAAGCCAAATAGATACCACTTTTCTCCCGCTTTGCCTGGGTTATAGTGTTGTCTCACAGCAAAGAGTGACTATAGCAATATACAGTGTGAGATTTCAGGAACCTATCAAAAAACCTGTTTTCTATTAACTGCATTACTTTCTTTTTGTTTTCTATAATAAATTGTAGTGGTCCTCTTTATCCATGACTGAAATCCTAGAGAGAGTCAGAGACTATCTATCTATCTATCTATCTATCTATCTATCTATCTATCTATCTATCTATCTATCTATCTATCTATCTATATGTCTGTTTTTGTCTATCCATTCTTCATCCATTTATCTATCTATAATTTTTCATATTCATGTATACATGAGAACATTAAATTTATAATCTAAGCACAGGAAATGAATAGTCACACAGAATCATAAGCTGTAACCAAGGTTATTTACAAGTGAGCTGATGAATCATCGGGTTCTGGGATTTTTCATCTAATGCTTTCAAATTGCACTTGGTGACAGGCGAAGTGAAACTGTGGGGAATGGGACCTTCTTTGCTACTGATTTACTGACCTGAAGACGTACACTCCTATGATCAAATGCATCACCTTCTAGCTCTGGAGGGGAAAGTGCAGGTTTCATCAGTGTGGGGTCTCTGTAAGATGTGCTAGGGGAAATCCCACCTCCTTGCTTTTGCTTGTTTCTTGGCCTGTGGTCCCTTCTTTCATCTTCAAAGCCAGAGATGTAGAATCTCCCTCATTCCTCGTCACATCTGTTCACAGACTCTGACCTTTCTCTTTCCTTTTATCAGGACTCTTGCAATTAGATCAGCCTTCCTTCCTTTCCCATAACTGAAATCTATCCCCTTCATTAACTTCTTCATATCAGAGTGCCCTTTGCACTGCAGCGTAAAGTTGGATGTTCGCAAGTTTTGGGGCTCAAAACATGGTTCTCTTCAGGAGGAGGAGGAGGAGGTCTATCATATTATTCAGCCAATGCCCTTCCCAAGAGAGATCTAGGTTTCTGAGAAAGCAATTAAGAAAATCCCTGGTCATCACTACTTGAAATAGGTAGAGGAAGAAGTGAGAGATAATCACAATATATATTTGAGTGAATAACGGTTTGTCCATCTGGATACCAACATGAAGTGGCTGTTAAAGTAGATGATGGATGGCTGAGGGCATGTTACACTACCACAGTGCTTTCCTCAAGTAGCTGCATGTAACAGCTTGATGCTCTGCGGCAGTGCTTATGTCTCAGCTGATCTCCCACCTCAGCAGAGAGTCGTCTTCTATTACTTCAAGGAGGGCAAGTGTCATGGTTTAAAATGTGTCCCCCACAATCTCATGTGTTTGGGAAGGTCATGGCACCTTTGAGAGGTGGAGCCTTGCTGAAGGAAGGTGGTCACAGGGGGTGGGCCTTGAGGTGGATTAGTCCCACCCTACCTCCAGAAGGAGTCTGCCTTTGCAGCAAGCAGTCTGGTAGCTCTCAGGCTCTTGGATGGGTGTGAGGTAGCCTGTCTCCAGCTTCAGCCAGCCAGCCATGCCGCCTCCGCCATGGAAGACTGTATCTCCCCTCTGGAACTCCCTTTCTCCCCTAAGTTGCTTGACTTTGGGTGCTCTCTCACAGCAATAGTTAAGAGCAACTGTTACAGCAAGTAAAAGCCAAATACAATACACTTGTGAGAAAGCTCATATCCACATAACTGCTATTCCAGGATATTATCATAATCATTCTGTGTTATTTACTGTTACTCATCTTTTTCCTATCTATTGATAAATTAATCTTGATTTACAAGATTTGCATGCACAGGAAAAAGACATCATATACGTACATAGATAGCAACCTCAATTCTCATTGTCTACTCTGACCCTGAGAACACATACCTCCTCTCCCAGGGTTCAATAGGGCTCTCAGAACAGCATGTAAGAAGAATGAAGAAAGGTGCATAGCAGTATCTGAGCTCCGTGAGAGCAGCAAAAGGGAGCTAGTGCAGGTTCTTGAGTAAGAGAATAATGTTAGACCAGGATGACAGGAAGGGATAGAAAAGGTCTGAATTGGTGAAACCTGTTGAGAAAACCTTTACAACAATGGCTCCTTGTAAAGAAACAAAGTAGATATGAGGCAGAGAACTGAGGTTTTTTTCTAGGCTTTTTTCCCCCTTATATTAACTAGTTAAGTGAGCTTGAGCTAACTCTTGTATCGCTCTAAGAACAGTGGCTCCATTTGGTGGCATGGGCAAGTGGATTATGTGGAGAGGAAATAAGAGAGGCCTTCCAAGTCCTACCCAGTCCTCCACATGGAAACCACCTACCTGACGCCCAGAGCGACCACTCTGTCAGTTACCGGTGAAAACAAGTTAATCCTTGAGGGGCCACAAGGATCATGGTCCATCTTCTGGGACGACGAGATGTATGGTTAACGTTAACTTGAAAACAAAAAGTAATGAAGCTCAGAAGTCATCTCGCTCTGCTTTCCCCTCTACACTTTTTCATCTTGACGTGAACCGCCGGCCTTGGGAACAGCACGTCCTGGATGCTTGGTACTTCGGTGCCCAGTCGCTCTTATCGCAGAACTTTAAGCTCTTCAAAGTGATCTTTGTGTATATTTTCTGTTCCTATTATACACCTTTTCTTCCTCAGACTGTTCCAGATACACATAATTTAACTTGACATCTAGTTAAAAAAGGTAAAAGGAAACCAATCTGTCTACACTATCTCTCAGTAAGAAAGGAGTATGTCAAATGTCTGATATATTTCAGAATCATGAAATCAGAATGATAGTTTCTCCCGAATGGATTGGCGATGCAAGATCAGAAAAGTACATGTTGTTTCCTTTCAGAGAAATGGTTGCTGAATATATCAACCACTTGAACCCACCCAGGATCTACCACGTACCATGTGTACCACATGGTCTGTTTTCTGATCTATCACATCATGTTGAGAAAGTAGTCCCTATTATTTTTAGAACAAAATGAAGAAGAATCTAAGCTTAGAGGTCTGAGGAGCCTGCTGGAGGTCATGCAGCCGACAGGTGTCACGTCTAGTTTCATTTATCCATTTGCTGATTTATTTGTGTGTGTGTGTGTGTGTGTGTGTGTGTGTGTGTGTGTGTGTGTGTGTCAGAGGGCACCAAGTGTGCCTATGAAGACCCAAGGGTGACTTTGAGACTCGCCCTGGATCCTCTACATCCTTTTTGGTTTGCTCTGGAGTTTCCCAGGCTCTACCCTCCAGGATCGGAAGTGTGAGTTGCTGCCATTTCCTCCTGCATTTTTACATGGGACCCGGGATCCAAACTTAGGACCTTCTGCTTAAGAGGTAGAAGCTTAACTCCCAAGCCATTTCTCTGGCCCATGTCTGGTTTCAAAGTCATGGATGATTTGCTTGAAAAGCCAGTGCTCTGGGCCTTTCTTCCACTGTCTTCCACCTCTTCCTCCCACATGATTTTTCTCTACTCTCCCACGTGATTTTTCTCTCATTCTTCCTTTTTGTCTTTGTTAAAATCCTGGGCTCCTTGTTTATATCCAATACTCTATTTTCTATTAAGGTTACCTTTCAATTGCTGCATAGAAAAGAGTGGTATGGTAGTGGATGAAAACAGTAAATGCTTAGCATCTGGAAGCTTCTGTGGTTAGGGTTTGAGAAGTGCTTCCTTTGATCATTATCACCCAGCCGGCTGGGCTGGTGGAGGAATTTCTTTCCCTGACTCATATGACTGTCTTCGGGACAGCTCTGTTCCACACTGGCTGTCCTCAGGAGACTTCAGACCTTGGTCATGTGAGCTTCTTCACGCTCTCATCCCAGGACAGGTGTCACTGGGAGTGACAGAACACAGAGCAAGATGGAAACCAAGGGCCGTTCATGATCCTTCAGATGGAAGTTCCACCCTAGGCCTCCTTTAGCATCTGTCACAATGCAGACTGATCCTGCTCCGCACGGGAAAGAGCTACATGAAGGTATGTATGACAGAATGCAAATCTTTGTTGAACCGACCAACCACGGCACTGGCTGCTGACTACAGCTCCTATTCTCCTCTATCTTAACTTTTACATTTTTCTCTCCCTTGCTTGAGTTTTTAGACTTTTGAAAAATTGGATCATTTTCTTAAGTATCAGGCGTGTAAGCTTCTTTTTTCTTCCAGTGTTCATTTCTTTGCGTTTTGCTTTGGCTCTCATGTTTCGGCATAGCCCTGAGCATATATGAAAGTTACCTGGACAGACGCTTCTGGAATGAGTGACCACTTGACATCAGTCTCAGCTTCCCTCTTCTGCTACATTGCTCCAGGCATTCTCCTCCAAGGCCAAGTTACGGAGTGGTCATATGTAAAGCCACCTGATGTGGCTTTCTTTGCTTTAAGCCGAGTGTCAGTATCAGACACTGGAAGGTGTGTGAGATTTTCAGTCAGAGGTAGGAGCCTCTTCTTTTCTTAGGGGATCTAGAGTGAGGCTTACAGAGGCCACTTTAAAGATGGCAGGGGTCCTTTGGGCCACTGAGATCCCAAGCACACCGGCTTGACTTTCTCAGACCCTGGTTAGCCATGTTTTACCGTGCTTAGCATATTTATTTACTTATTTTTTTGCTTGAAATACAGAAACGTTCCTACCAACTAGATCTTGATCAAAGTGGAAAATGAAAAGGAAGCCAGTGTTCGTGTGATTTTTCTCGCCCCACCTGGCTGAAGTAGGCAAGAGAGTTAATGATCCGTGTTCTCCTCCACGCCACAGTTTATAACAACGACCTGCATATCCAGCTGGCCCAGCAGGTCTCCTATACTCTTGGCTTTGATTGCTTTTCCTTCCCCTGTCCAGGTTTGAAATGGGGAGTGAGACTGATATTTGATTTCAAAACTAAGATTTTTTTCCCCCTTACTATCTGCTGGACAGAGCCACTATGTGGTATTTGGTTTTCTGATAAAGAAAACATCCCGTGTTTACATTTCTCTCAGTCTGTTTTGTTCTAGAAATCCTCTTAGTCAAGACATTTGTTCCATGTTAGAAATTGTTCTCAGATTCCTAGTTAGTTCCTTCTTAATGACCCAAGGGGATGTCTGGGCCAGAGCTTGTGTATGTGTGGGATGACCAGCGGAAGAGGGGAAGGCAAGAGCATCATGGGTAATAGAGTGCTGTTCATCTCTCCAAAGCCAGTGTGAGCTCTAGGCTGAGGCAAAGAGCCAGTTTCTAACCAAGAGCCAAACAACACACAAACAAAAGAGACAAAGTGGTAAGGGCTGTTTAAGAATGTGTTGGAAGGTCAACAAGCAAATGAATGGAAGACCAGAAGATCTTCAAGTTTACATACTTGTCACTTAGGAATTGACTTTTCTTCTTAAGAACAAAGAATTAACTGGGGGCTGGAGGGAAAGGCTCAGAGCAATTAAGAATTCATCCTCTTGCATTTCAAAGAAGGGTGATGATCATAGTCTAGGGCTGGCTTTGAACTCTGGATCATTGGGGGTCCTACTTCAGTGCTATTTTTTTATTATCATTATCATATGTATGTGTGGGTGGGTACCTGTGCTTGTGTATGTACTTGTGAGTGAGCCCTGAGTGTGTGTGCAGGAGCATACGCACTGGAGTACATACACATGGGTGTGCAGGTCCAAGGGCGATATTGGGAAACACCCTTGCTCTTTTGCTTTAGTATTTCAGGTCTGGGTCTAATTAAATCCAGATCTTGCCTACAAGGCTAGTGTGGCTAGCCAGCTTGTCTTGGGGATTTCCAGACTTCTTCCTTCCAGGGCTTGGTATGACTGGCAGACTGTCACATTCTCCAGGCATTTTATATGAGACCTGGAAATCTGAACTCTGTTCCTTTTGTTTTCATGGCAAGCACTTTAACTACTGATCCAACCTCCAATCCTGTGTTATCTTTCAACTCTCCTTTCAAAGCATCAAAACCTGACCTCCACCCTTAGGTAATGAAAGTGATGCTGGAGTTCTAGCCTTTCTCTTAGAGCAGCAGAAAGGAGAAGAACAAAGGCAAGAGTGCTTCCGGTGCCTTATTTCTGCCCAGTATTTCTGCATATATCTCAACATGCTGTCTATGTGAAGGCTGAAAGAAATACAGCTTTATCAACGGCTGCATTGCTCAGGATCCAGGTACAAAGGATGAGCAAATATAAGCTCTGTTACACATACTTAAGGGGACGTAAGAAAAGAAATGATCCTTTGCCAATATGCTGGTACTGTGCTATAGATGATCTCACTAAACATCCCAACCAACACATGGAGTAAGAAACAGAATCCCATTGCTCTGTAATAGACAAGGAAACCATGGCTTCCTTTAGTAATTCAGCAGAAGTAAATAGACACTGTTTGTTGCAGTCAGCCTGCATAGTTGCTGGTAAATGACCATCAAATGGCTTAAGGGAACAAGGGTTTATTCTCTCTTACGATTCCTGGTTACAGTTCTCAGTCTAGCTTGACGCACCAACACCAGGACAGAGGGAACTGACTACACCAGTCACCACGTAATAATGGCTGAGAGATGGACAAGCCTTACTTGCCAGACCAGCATGTCTGGTCAAGTGAACAGAAGGATGCCAACTCTCTCAACCAGCTCTCTGTGATTTATCCAGGCCCTAATCCCACCCACCATGGGCTGGGTCCTCCCCAGCAGCTAGACAATCTCCTTCAGGTTTGCTCTGGGCTTAGCACAACCATCAACTCTTTACAACTGTGCCCAGAGCTCAAACCCTCAAGAGTCAAGTTGACACCTGTGCTTAACTATGACACTGTTTCTGAAGACTCCTGATTCTGCTTGGAAATTGACAGACGAGACTTCCTTTTGTGATAAATTCTTCAGGTTTCTAGTCTTCTCCTAAAGCAGAATTTCTGTAGACCAGCATCAACTTCCAAATGTGAACCCTCTGCTTTTATTAGGAAGCTCTGAAATTACAATGGAAAAGTAGTTGAGAAATTGAGACAAGTGAAAAATTATCTTTAGTTTTGCTTGTGTGTGTGTGTGTGTGTGTGTGTGTGTGTGTGTGTGTGTGTGTGTTCATGTGTGTCAGTGTGGGTGTTGGTGTGTCATGGAAAGTGTATGGAGACTAGAGGGTGACATCATATGCCAGCTCTTGCTTTCTACCTTGATGAAGCAGGGTTTCCTTGTTGGTTCCTTCAGGCTGGCTGGCCTGAGAGATTCTGGGGTTCTTCTATCTCCCCCTCCCACCTTACTACAGGAGCACTGGGGAACCAAACTTGAGTCCTCATGCTTATACAGCAAGTGCTTTGCCCAGTGAACTATCTCCCCAGTTCTCCACACGTTCTTCCATGTTCAGCAAACATCTACAGAGGCCTTGCAATGGGCGAGGAACTCCTCCTGAACTTGTGACTTGTCACTCAAATCAAGATGATGTCATTCTCACAAGCACTTTTTTCTTGCTTACCCATTTTGTCATCTTAGAATGAGAAGTTATACTCCTACTTAAACCTATGCAATTTTTTTCATACAAACTGAAAATTTGTGAGTTGCCTACTGAAAAAAAAAAGAACAGCATAGTTGTTTTAGAGACCACTTCTTTTTATATAATTTGATTAAGAATTTAATAAGTGAGGTTTTCAAAGAAAGCCTATTACTCATAGGATTCATGATGCAAAGTTTGGAGGTGCAGCCCGACTCAGCACAGTGTCATAGGCTTGGAGATATATGGGGAACAAAGGGAAGATTTCCTCCAACCCAGGAACAATAGGAGTCACACCTAGGAGATTCAGCTTGGATCAAACATCCAAAGCCTGGATCACATAAGGAAAGTCCTTGTCATCTCAGCCACAACCCCAGAGCTGTGTTAAAAGGAAGTATTTCTGCCAATTCATCTGGGTATTTCTGGTGCTTTCCTGAAAGAAGATTCGATCTTGTTGCGCAGGCGTGTCTTCTGAGGGAAGGTCTGAAAGTCAGTGTGTGGAACATTCCAGTTTTCCCTGTCAATGCTGAGTAGACAGAGGGTACTGAAATATTCATGCAAGTAACTAATAGCTCTTTACTCTGAAATGTAACACCTAGGGCAAGTTACTGAGGAAGGAAGAGAGGCTTATGTCACTTGCATTCTCATAGGTTCAAGGAGAAAGGGACCAGTGTCAGCCCAGGTCTGCAGAGGACACTTGACTGAATCCCATCAACACTTACTGCGATGGTAGAAGAGGGGAAGGTATACTTTGGAGCAAAGAATCCCATCTCAATACAGGAAGACAGAAAGCTGAGTGAAGCCAGGTTAATGTTTTAATAACAATCCTTCCACTAGAAGGATTCAACTCCTAACGAGTTGAATAAGAATTAGCTTTATCCTTACCTCAGAGTAAACCCCCTCTGTTGACTTAAGGACATTTTGCTAGACCCCACCTCCCAACTCTGTCATTCTGTGGATCAAATCTCCAGCACATGGATGTGTGTGTGTGTGTGTGTGTGTGTGTGTGTGTGTGTGTGTGTGTGTGATTGGAGGAGGGGTATTCAACATTTAAACCACCCCATTGAATGAAAGGATATCAGTTCCCTGGTTCTGGTTAAGATCTCAGGATCTGGTATCCTTTCACTCAGTGGGATGAGCCATTTCTTCTCATGAAAAACATTTAAAAATATACTAGAGGAAATTGTAGTAGAGGGGCATCACCAAAGGAGACACTGTCAGTGTTTTCTAAGGTCTTAAGGAAGGGAATGAGTTCACCAAATCCCCCTGATGATGGCTTTTTGGGATTCATGTACTGAAGGATCCCAAATGGGAAAACCATTAGTGTGGAACTGTTTGTATGTGAGCAAGAGTGTATGTGTGAATTCAGGTGTGTGAACGTATCTAAGGACAAGCATAAGCACACCTGTGTTGGTGGCAAGGTAGCACTTCCAAGTATTCACAAGGACAAACATCTACCAAATGCTCAGTACAGGAAAGACTTAGGACAGAGAAATTGAGGTTGGAGTAAACTGTCATGAATGGTTTTAGGATATGTGTTGCCTGGATTCTCAAAGGAGTGGACTTAGGTATGTTCATTGGACTAGAAAAAAACAGAAGCTTCCTATTTAAGAATGGAAGTAAAACCAAAAAATGACCAGAGTTAAAAATCAGAAAAGTACATAGGGAAACCCACTGGGAGGCATCACAGGAGTGAAGAGAAAAGACAGCTCCAAAGTCGAGCCAATTTTACCAATGCTGTAGTCAGACTAGGTAGGAAAAGAATGCAGGCTCTAGGAGTTAGTGACTGGTTCATTTGGCCAAAGGCAGAGACAGATATGAGGGTGAAGGAGCAGCAGAGAGGTAGAAGCCTAGAATGTTCCTAGGTGAACTCCCAAACCTGGCAATGTGGAGTTAATCCCTACCGCATAGTGAAGACCATCTTCTAACAGTTATCCACTGACATACATGTTGTGGCACGTGCACCTGTGTGCATGCTCTTCTCTCTCTCTCTCTCTCTTTTTCTCTCTCTCTCTAAAGAATATATTTTTTAAGAATATGAATGCTAGTCATGAGAAGTTTTCTGAGCATTTGCTGCATGCCAGTTACTTTATAGAAACACGTGACTATTCACCAGGCCACTTCGTGCCCATGGCAGCACTTAGAATCCCACGCAGTCATTCTCACTTTCAAATCAGCAAAGGAAGATTTGGAGGGGCCAATTAAGTCGCAGGCCATGGTCAACACAATGGAGCAAGAATCCCTCTGTTATCTCCCTCTAAAACCTGGCCTCCTAACCCCTGGGTAGTGCTGACTTACATTGGCTCAAGCCTGGGTTCAGCCTGACATCTCCTGAGAGAGTTTCTGACCTCCAGCTCTGCCCCTCTGGTTCCCCCCAGGTCTGACCACTTTCCTTAAGTTTTCACATTCTGTCATGTTAATCTCAAAATCCTTCAACTATGGCCATTGCGAACAGACCAGACTCTTACATTCTTAACTCGCGCTGAAGGTATCTGACTCCGGATCCCAAACTGACCTTCTGCCCTTTCTCTTTATGGGGTTCCAGCTCCAATCACATCTCCTCCTGAAGTTCTCTATCAATTCACTGTGGTTTCAGTCTCTGCTTGGCCTTTTTACTTTCTTCAGTTCAGAATGTCCTCTCTGTCCACTTCCTACAGCTTAGGTCCCACACGGAGGGGAAATCCCAGTAGCGCTCTCTTTACTCATATTCACACGGGCTCAATCCCACCTCCAGAGCTAATGCTCTCACCCAAGCTTCCATCGTCTGGTTCCTGCATCTCTTCGCAATGGTTTTACTGGCTGCTCTTCTCTCCCAACATCCCAGCTCATCCCCTGTACTGTGATCAGAGCCTCAGAAGACATCATACCTCTGCCAGAAGTTCTAGTAACTTCCATTTCCCCAAGGTCCTAAGTCAACGTGAGAAAAAAGTCTGGAAAGATCTGACGCCATCTGCTAACTTGTCCTTCTCCACCTCTCCTCTCCCACTCTATCACTTTCTGCTTTCATTATTTCACTCCAGCCATTCCCAACTCACGCTCCACTACAGGCCTTTGCCCTGATGGTCTCTCTGCCTCAGATGTATAGTGTACACCAAGGTCACTGTCCCTCATTCTCCTTCCAGCCTTCAGTCAAATGCTGGCCTTGCTGGTACAACACTGAAGCATTTTCAGTCTCTCTTACCCTCTGTATTTTCCTTGAACTCTCTACCATATTGATCTCCTTTTAATAAATAACATGCTTATTGCTGGATCCAGAGTTTATTGTCTGTCACCTTGAACATGGATTGAATGTGCACCCCTACTTTGGAAGTGTTATGAATTTGGCCCTTACCGAAGTGATAATCAGAGGGAGGAGCTAGTAGGAGGTCTGAAAATCGAATGCTTCCTGTCCTTTGACCTCCTGCCTTGCAATGTGATCTCTCCTCATACACGCTCCCACTGGGGTACCAACAGACCCTCCCCAGAGCTAAACTGATGTATTCATAATACCTTTCAGCCTCCAGAATTATGAGCTAAATAAGTTCTTTTTATAGTCAGTACTAGATCTGGCATCCCCCCGTGTTTCTCACTGATGATTCTCAGCATCCAGACAAGATCCAAGTACACAGAAGTTCCCAGAACACAACTACTTAATGATTCGACTATGGTGTTCAAAGTGATCTCTTCTCCCTACTTTATCCTGTGACGCATGAAAAGACCAAGCATTCTTTTGGCAGGTAGATCAAATTGCTGTGATCAAATACCCTACAAGAAATAGCTTAAAGGAAAAAGGGTTTGTTTGTTCCCCTTTTGAAAGACCATCATGATGGGGAAGTCATGGTGGCAGGAGTTGGTTAGGTGGCATCCACAGTCAGGAAGCAGACCGGAAGTGGAGCTGAGTTATAACCTCAAAGTGCCCCCAAACTTCCTCTAGTGAAGCTCCACCTCCTAATGCTTCCACAACCTTCCAAACCCAGTATTCAAAAATCAAGGGAGTCAGCAGAGCCTTCCTTGCATTCAAACCCTGAAACGTGTACCATGTAGATTGGGACTCACCCCATTTCTGCTACTCACAACGTTATATCCCCACTGACGAAGTAACATTTGCCAAGTGTCTATTCCATCTTCATTGGGATAACAAAGTAATTTCCCTTCTATGAAAGTATTCCTTTCCTCATCTCTTCGTCTACATGGTTCCAAATTGGACATGGCATTATGCCAGCAATATGGACTGATTCAGTGAGATATAGACTCAAGGTAAATACTAATGGGGGGTAAAGGATCACTTCTGTAGAGGTTGCTAAAAATTTCACTATCTCTCTTTGTCACCATGATACAGTTTAGAACTTCAGTGGCGTACACAATAAAGGACTCTCTGGGAATTGGGGGGGAGGCACTGTGGGAAGGGGAGGGGGAGGAGGGGGGAGGGAGGGAACTGGTAAAAAATTTTAAAATGTATAATTAAATTTTTAATAAAAAAAAAAAAGAACTTCAGTGGACTCACAAATCCCATGTATCAAAGGCTTGGCTGTCATCCTGAGGACTATGGGGGAGGTGAAGGCCCCTCAGGAGGTGGAGCCCAGCAGGAGTAGTTTAGGATTACTGGGAGCATGTCCTTCACAGAGACATCGATACCCCAGTCCCTTCTTCAGAGTCTCTGTTTTTCAGATGCCATGAGGTGAACTGCCTTCTGTTTGCGGTCCTGTTATAATGCGCTGTGCGGGCGCCCAACCTTAGGGATGTCGTCACAGTATCATGGTGATGCTTCCATAGCAACGGTACAGCAAGCGTCTTAACAATGGCAAGTAAAGCCCAGACAGGCACAGTTAGCAGATTTGCGCAAACACAACGCAAGTGTCCACAGACAGTTGTATCAGAAGCTTAGCCACACAAAAAAAGAAAAACTGCTGCTGATCCTTTTTTTTTTTTTTTTTTTACTTTTAGTTAGGTCAGTTTTTCAAAAAAGTCAATAATACAGTGTCTTTTACTAATTTTCCACTCTTAACTTTACTTCCCATAGGACTTAAACGATTCACAATGGCGTCTATGCCTGTAAGATCCAATTGTCGAAAAACAGTTGAGGGCAATCAGGGATCTAAAAGAAAAGCCATTTCACATCTGCCACAAGGTTTGTTCATTTTTAGTGGCTGACCACACAGGAAGCTCTGATCCTTCAAGAGCCAAGGTCAAAAGCACAATAAAGTCGGTCCCAAGTGTCACCATGTGTATGCGATAAAGGGCTTGAGATGGTGCAACGCAGAGGAGCGGAACTGGTCATATTTTTTACCTGTCTCTGGAACTTTATAGGCTTATGGGAAGGAATATACAAGCGAATTGAAAGAAAGTATGAAGACAGACAACTACTCTTATCCAGGACACAGAAAAAATTGCCTATAATTTTCATTTGAACGCTTGATTTTACTGAAATGTTCATGATGCACTGGGCAGAAGTTTCAAATTCACTATCTTAAGTGCCTCCATTTCATAGAATTGTTCAGAACCATCAAACTCTCTTCCCTAAGATTCATTGAGCATCACACAGAAAGATAAACACACACACTCATACAACTCACACACACAAACACAACTTACACACACTCAGACATACATACACAACTCACTCTCACAATCACACATACACACTCACACACATACACACAGAACTCGCACAAACACACTCATCCACACACATACTCTCATATATACTCTCTCACGCACACACACTCACCCTTCCCAGTTGATATTATAAAGATATAAATATTTGTGAAAGTTTTCTTGATTTGAATGAAAAACATCAATAGCAAATGTGTAGCTTATGAGGCAGATTGTGTTTTCTGTCATGAACTCTGTCATACATTGGATGTTTATAAACTCTTGGAGGCTAAATGATTAGCCTCATTTATGAGTGTGTTTTGTACAGGACTTAAACTGTGGTTGCTTAGTGGTTGTACTTCTCGCTGCCCTGAAAGTTTGACTCACTTTGGTGCTATAATCTAGCCAGTGTGTTGGGTGTTCACTGACCTCCTTTCTCTCTGGAGCTACTCTTTTATCAATCTTGACCAGTGCAGTCCAGAGTGCATTGGTAGAGGTGATTATCATCATCAAAAATTATACTTCCTGTCTCCTACTTTAAATGCTTCCCTCCATTCCTTAGGACTTCAACCATTGCTTTACCGCTTTCTTTCCTCTGGGGAGTTTTGACCCCAGGTTAGTCTCCAAAGCTTGTCATTACATGAATCTTTTGCACAGACCCTAGACTCCTCCTCCCTCATCTGCTTTATCCATCCTTCAATGTGACCGTGTGTAAGATACTCTTGAAACATATTACAGTGCTGATGGGCTCTCATGTTCTTAAAGCTTCTAATATCAAGTGAGAGGCAGTGTATAAGTAACACGCACCTTTCTCCTAAACTCCAAGTCCCAGTAACCATTCCATCTCTGCATTGGGAGAGACAGGTTGAATGACATCTCATGACTTGTCCCAAATAAAGCTCATCACATTCAGCTTCTCTTACCCTTCAGCAACTATCACTCCCAGTCAATTAAAAAAATACAGGTTTGAGTCATAGTTAATTTTTTTCTTTCATGCAAACTCATCTCCAATCTATCAGTCATCACTTCCTTCAAAGCATAGCTCAGATCTTTCTTATTGTCTCCCATAGCACCAATACCATCATCTAGACTATCATTTTCATGTATCTAGGTGGATAAGATAGTAGTTTCCTCCCAATCTGAACAATGTCTCTGCTTAGCTTGATTAATGTGATCTTTAAGGTAGTCTCATATCATTTTTCTTTCTGAATCATGAAAGGGCAGTCATATGTATGAACACATAGCAGTTATATATGTTTCTGTAAAATGTACAAGGGATTTATCATACCACCCTGTCACTAGGAATGGACAGAGAACTCAAATGGTCCCTGAGAGACTGATTAAGGTTAACCCTAATGGGGGTGGGGTGGGACTGTCCTCAAAGGTACATTTACTGATACATGATTCATGCTCCAGCAAGTGCTTAGGCACATGCCATTAAAGGCAATCCAAATGAAACCCAGTGCATCAAACATGCAAAAATAAATTAATAAATAATGAATTTATTATTATTTATAGGAATGGTTGCAGTGGGAAGGGAGGAAGATGGGACTGGGGATTAAGGTGTGCAAATATCATAACCTCACTATAATGGTGCATAGAGCAATTAAAGAATAATTTAAAAATTGATCAATATACACAAGGGGTTATAAATAAGAAAAAAAAAAAAAAATCCTTGAATGAAGTATGTACCACCTGTCCCTACTTTGACAGAACCCTTTCTGTTCTCTGGCTGCTTTGCCAACCACTGACATATCTTGAAAATGCCAGGCCCACTTCTGCCTCAGGGCCTTTGCACTTGCCATTCCTCCTAGTTGCAGTATTTCTGCAGCACTTACCGCAAACGATGGTCACTGGATACGTGTATGTATCTGCCTCTTGGCTGACAGCTTTATTGGAATGGGAACTGTGAGCAGGGAACTGCTCTGTCTTACTCATGATGGGCTGGTCTATAGCTTCTACCAGCTCTGGCACGCTACAGATGCTGTGCTAATACTATTGTCCAGTGGCCACAGCTGATTGTTGGTTGGAATATGTATTTGCAGCAGAAGCAGGAAAAGTTAGTCTGCATGGCTGGGATGGGGGATGAGTGGGCCTATCCCTGACCTCCTGGAGCTCATTGGCTAGTCATGCTTGAATTGTGTCCTACCACCCAACCACCCCCAGTCTTAAACTAACAGTTTCATCACACACTGAAACGTAACAGAAAGACCACTCTGAGGCCTCATTTTTATAGCCCTCAGTGGAGTCTGGCAGTTAGCCTGACTGAAGGTTCTGATGTGTGGCAGTGTTTGATCCCCACTTCCAGTGGACAGTCAGACACGAATTCAAGAATAAGCCATTTCATCATGATACAGCCCAATGCCAGGGAGTCTTTGTTAAAGATAGAATCAGTCCAAGCAAATCTGTCTCATCCTGTGTGTCTCTCGTCCATTCCCTGACAAAAAGAGTCCTGTTTCATTTGCTTTCAGATAGACTTTCATGCATTCCAGCCTGGCCTGCAACTCAGGAGATAGGTAATGCTGCTGAGCCTGGCCTTGAACTTCTGATCCTTCTGCCTCCCTGCTTGTAATCCCTGCTGGGATTACAAACGTGTGCTACCCTATCTGGTCATCGTTATTCTAAAGCGAGCGGGTGTCTACACTGAGCAGAAGGGAAACAAAAACAAAACATGAAACACAAACAGCCGGTCCAAGGCCAAGGAGCCCCACGCTGGTTTAACCAGTTTTCCAAATCCAGTGGAACAAGGCTGTATCTCAAGAGCAGCCCACGCTCAGTGCTATTGGGACTGGGGCATCTCCAGGCGGGTGGGAACAACGGGGGCAGTGTTGCCTGGTAACAGCCAGTGGAGGTACAGACAATAGAAGCACCTACCCACTCAGGACAGTGCTTGGGACAGAAAACCTCAGTGGAAAGTTAGTATTGTACAAGATTGGGCAGGGCCGATCAGGCCCCAGGGACCCACGTGGAGCGGGTGCCTCTGAGTGTCTGTCTGCCCGGATTCTAGCCAGCACCAGGGTCTGCTCATGCCCGGTCAGACACCAGTTAGACTGCACAGGTTCGCTCTTATTTGCTTCCGATGAGAGAGGACCTCCTGGCTGGACCCACATCATATTTATCTACTGAGTGGGACTTTGTGAACCAGTTTAATTGGACTGTATACCACGGAATTGCTGTCAGCTGATAAATCAGTAGGAAATGCTCAGAAAATTAGGTGGACCTTAATCTTATTTTAGAATTTGGAGTCACAGTAAAAAAGAGAGATCAAGTTTTGAAAAAGGATGAGTAGGAGAGACAGAGCAAAAAGAACAAAAAGAGGAGTAGAGGGTAGAGAGGAGAGGAGTCAGAGGGGAAGGTGGAGGAGAAACAGGAGGAGGAGAAGGGGGAGGAAGAGGAAGAGAGGACAGGAAAGCAGAAGAAAAAAAAACACAATCAAGGAGGAAGAAATGGAGAAGGAGGAAGAGGAACAGGAAGAGGAATAGCAGGGAAAACAGTAGGAGAAGAAGAGGAGAAAGAGGAAGAAAAAAGAAAAGAAAAAAGGGAACTTATCCAGGTTTTATTGCAGCGAAATCACTGGCTATTTCAAATCTTTCAGGATTGGCAGAAACCCACATGAAAACAGTTAAATGCTATTGGAAGAGAATCCAATATGTGAGGAATATGATAGGGGAGGTTGGATGGAAAATTCTGTAATTGCTGTGTTCATATTTCATGGTGAAATACACACAAGATTAACTGT
Source organism: Typhlomys cinereus (assembly GCA_023101885.1). Classification (NCBI taxonomy): domain Eukaryota; kingdom Metazoa; phylum Chordata; class Mammalia; order Rodentia; family Platacanthomyidae; genus Typhlomys; species Typhlomys cinereus. The sequence continues at coordinate 13,268,400 of JALPQD010000010.1, forward strand.
ATCTTAATAGAATGGTGCTTGTATCCAAAACAGTTGGGGGCGGCTCGGTTGGGTGGAAGGAAAAGGAATCGAATCAGGCCAGGGATAGTAGGTTCATAGAATTCCTTGCCCTGCGTGGCTAGTTTTGAATTTCTTCTTTTGTGGCTTTGAGCCGCTCGTCCTGAAATGAGCACTGGAAAGAGGGAAAGCAGGTCAGCAGGGTCGGGTTCTCCACAGGTGAGGCAGTTCGGCTGCCCTGGGAACTTGGAGGGTCTTACCAGTCCCCCGAAGGCCCCTCAGTAAGTTTCATAGCCATCCACTGAATTTGGAAACCAGTCAGCTTTTTTTTTTTTCCCTGCAAATATACACAACGTTAAACCGCAGGCTGAGTTTTAGGTATGTTGTAAACATTCTCACAGTGAGAGCAAAAAATAGCCCATTTGATTCATTGGCTCACAGATCTTGCTCTTGAGAGTGGCCACGACGAGTCAAGGAACTGGGGGCAACAACAAAAAGCCAGAAAAAGAGAAACAGGAGAGGAAGGGGAGGAGGAGGAGGAAGAACAAGGGAAAAGAGGAGGAAGAGGGCAATGAAGATGAAGAGGATGTATAGGAAGAAAGGAGGGAAAGGATGGAGAGAAGATAAAGAGGGATGAAGAAAAGGAGGGGGATGAAGAGGAAGAGGAGAGGTATGAAGATGAGGATTAGGAGGACTGGAATCAAGAGAGGGAAGAAAAGGAGGAAAGAAGGAGGTGAAAGGAGAGGGAAGAAGAAGAGAGGAGGAGGAAGAAGATGAGAAGGACAGAGGATTTGAAAGCCAACTAGCATCCTTAAGTGCCCTGCATTG